>JASDQU010193535.1:2857-13134 GCA_032191745.1 Picea mariana | reverse complement strand
TCTAGAAGCTTTTTCTTTTTAGGTTCTTCCACCAACATTAGACTAGGATTAGCGCTTTGGATTAGGTTGTGAGTACAAATCTCCAAATCATTCAAAACAAACACTAGCATCTTAAGATAAGGAGAGAAAATCCAATTTTCGTATAAGCCTATCTGGGATCCCCCTCTCACATAGGGGTTACGCACGAGGTCACGTTTGTGAGAGAAACAAATATTATCCATCCATGGATTAACCGTTCATAGTAGTAAGATTGTATATTGGGGGTTCTTCTTGAGTTCCAACTATCTTCATTTGGTCTCGGTGCTTCGTGAATTCCAAATCCATTTAGGGTCCTCTAGAGTTCTACCGATCCACTTGTCCTCAGTTCTCTCGAAGGATTTTAGACTTGTTACTTGCCCATACGTTTAGACTGGATTGTCGACTATAATCGTCTAGGGGCTAACTGTGAGTTTGTGTCTTTAGTAGACATAATATTTAAGTTATTTACACAAGGTGACGGTGAAGGGAAGTCTTCAGTGTACCTGGAACATACGATGGTCAAACTCACTCGGGCTCCTTAGAGGGTAAATCCTTGATTACTATGTGGAAGCTTGCACCAAGGCGTAATTCATTTAAGTAGGTTTCCATCGTAACTATTCCACCCGCTCATATCCTATCCCCTTCTCGACTTGATCATGCAATGTTGGATTTCATCACCAACTAGTATGATCATTGAGAGAAGGTTTGTTTGCTTGTTGGTTATTCTAGATTTTTTTAGTGTGTGTTTTTGTTTTAATAATTTTTCAAGATTGAGCTTGTAGATGATAAAGGTATTTGTAGATCACGTAGGCTGCAAGGGTTGCCTCCAGAATAAGGCTATGAACTCTTACCTTCTAATTCACCAGAATAAATCTAACGTGAAGAGGTAGAAAATCGCTCTGACACTGAGAGTGTTGCTACTCCTTTATTGGGAAATTCAAAAAGAGCCTTGGCTACAGTTGAGGATCCCACTCCTCATACTAAACTTATGTCACAAGATCCTATTTAACCACTCTTGGTTCCATTAGAATCATTCAGTAATATTATAGAAGAAGAAGTCTCAGGTTTTCCATTGAGACCAATTACCAAAACATATATGGGATCCACAAAACCACTTTTTAGTGATGACTATAGGGCCCCCATTTGTCCTACTAACGCAACAGATCCACATAAAACACCTACTCATTCTGTATGGAGGAATCCATTGGGACGTGATATTTATGAGAATTTTGAATATAGTTGACAACCTCTTAATCCTCATGACCCTCTTGTCATTGAGGTAGGACCATCTGATCAAACTATTGATCATCCCATTGAACAGGTCATCGACCTTGCTGTTATGTCAGCACAAGTCCACCTTAATGCTAGATTCATCACTTCTACTCATACACAAGGAAATTCAATCGTTACTCCCACCATTACACCTTTTCACACTACAACTCCTCATGTTCCACAAAATTCTGTTGGAACACCTTTACAGTAGAGAATGAAGACCCTTGCCAAACATACACAACTAATTGTGGGACATATCCCAATTGGGGAGAAACCACAATATAGTGGACCTATCCCTCCCAGGGGAAAACCTTCCTTTAGGTACGGTTAATCAACCCTACCTTGGTGGGAAATCATACCATAACCCACAAGGAGTATCAAATCTTGTTCCTTACGAACTATCTTTTGGACAACCTTATCTAGGTGTCCCAAATCCCACATGGGTTCCTCAAGGAAAACAACCTTATCCTCCCCAAGGGTCTAATGTTTATCCTCCCCAAGGGGATAATGTTTACCCTCCTCAAGTACAAACTATTTACCCCCCTCAAGGGAAAATTGTTTATCTCCCACAACTGAATCAACCGACTTATACTCCTCAGGATCCATCGGGTTTCACCCCACTCATGAATGTTCCTCAACAACCATCAAATCCTACTTATCGTGTTCAACAAAAACTATATATGGGAGGGCCTACTCGATACAATTATCCACCTAAACTGGTTTATGGCCCCACTATTGTCCCTATGCTGCACCAATATCACCCTCAGATTAACCAAAAATTACCCTTCCTTTCCACTCTAGATCTACTAGACTTGTCTTGGTCGACAATGCATTTTCCTTTTTGGCCAATAATTCCTAATAAATTACCTTCTGAAATCCCTAAGTTTGATGGTAAACCTAGAGAAGACCCAAACAACCATGTAATGACTTTCCATTTATGGAGTTCATCAAACTCATTGATGGATGATTCTATACATTTACGTCTCTTCCAACACACACTCAYAGTCYCTGCRGCCAAATGGTACATTRAACTTCAACATGGTTCTTTTCAGGATTTCAACTCCCTCGCTATGGATTTTCTCACGCATTTTCAATTACCCATCTGTTAGGAGATGGGTACTGAACTTTTAACTTCCCTTCATCAAACGAGCTCTGTGCATATCTCTGATCACATTCATGAATGGAGACAATGGAGAAGATTGATTAAAGTGACCATTCTTGACGAGCTATCGGTTGAATGGTTTACTAAATATATTTTAGCCCCGATTTCTCGTGACGTCACCATCAGTGGTGTATTCACTGAGGAAGAAGCCATTGCCCAAGCTCAGTACTTATATTTGGTTTACTCCCAATTTGGTACTTTGTATGAGTTGATTCCAAATACTACACGTACTCCTACCGATCCATCCAAACCTTCTTCCATGACACATGCGAATGGAGTTATCAGTACCGTCAAAACCCAATCCACATCACAGTTGACTGGAACAGTAAATCGCTTTGTTTCCAATCATGTTACCAGTTCGACTTCACTCTCCTCTACCTCCCTCCCAACTCAAATATCTGAGGTGAATGCAGTTCAATCTACCTCTTCATAACAATCTGATAGTAAGAAGAAAACAAAAAATAATCCCAAAAAGAATAATAATAATAATGAACATCCCAAAACACAAAATCCATCACCTGCTACTGAAAATCAACCATAATGAAAACCAAAATTCTCATGTCTTATTTGTGGTGAAGATCATTTCACCCAAGACTGTCCACATCGTGACGATGTTGCAAAAATTTTCAAAGGTAATTCCCAACCCGCCGTGTTAACACAGTCTTTTACTAAACATCAGTCCATGGTTGCTCAAGCATGTTCCCCTCCCACAGGGGGTAATTCCACCCACCCTCCTAGTGATGAATCCTCAATGAGTCCTCATATTTATATGTTCAATGGTATTGATTTAACCACTTGCACTACCACATACGACACACCGACTAAACTTGATAAAGAAAAGGTCACTAATGGTACTCCACAGGATTCATATCCGGCCTCCATTAGTCCTTCATTTGTTAGTCCTCCATATGGATCACTTCATATAGATAAACCTATTTTCGATTCTATTTTACGCCCTCCCAAGAGCACTATTCACAAATCAAATTTTAATCCTAGTTCACGTGTTGCCCAAAACTACAGCATTGTTGAATATTTGGCTCAATCACCATGTGCTATGTCCACTCTTGAAGTTCTATAGCATTGACCAAGTCAACGTAGAACACTCTTGGCTTCTATTGGTGCCATTGATCCCGAATATTCAAATAATATCACGTTTAACCTATACAACTTCAAGTCATGACTTTCTCACCATCTTCCTTTTCAAATCGATGTCGTTGTTCATAACCAACACATTCACCACACCATATTGGATGAGGGATATTCCACTTGTGTCATGTCGTTAGCTTGTTGGAAAGGATTAAAATCACATGTGCTTAACCAATCCCCTATAATGTTACGAGCATTCGATGGGTGAGGTTTTCTTGCTCACGGGCTTTTGCAGTCCTTAGCTATTTAGTTGGGAGGTAATACCATCTCTATCGATGTAGAGGTAGTCGATGATCCCCTTGATTACAACTTGTTATTAGGAAGAAGTTGGTTTTATGCCATGAATTTCATCGCTTCATCAGTGTTTTGATGTGTACAATTCCATCATCAAGGAAAAATTGTCACTATCAACTAGTTAGATTACTGTACACCTGACGCTCGCACTCCCGCCACCAACAATATTCCTTTCTTGGGAGATAGTAGAATCACTTATGAAAGTGTTGGTGTAGATATTTTAAAATATTCTTCCCTTATGGGTACTTTCCCTACACGAATTCCTCCCACCACACAACATATTGCCACAATCAATATGATTTTGACTATGGCCTATTAATCTTTAGAATCATCTGATCCTTGGCTTGTACCTAGTCCGTTAGAATTCGATGCACTGGGTGACACTATTCCACTTAGTCCAACTGAGGTTTCATACGTTGCTATCCAATATGCCTCTCCCTCCTTCGATGACCAACATCTATTGGCATCCAACACGTATTTGTTTCCATCTTGGTTGAACTCCTTATCCTCTTCTTTTGACTACATTTCCCAGAATTTTCCATCAGATGAATCCATTATGGAAATTCTTAGCATCGACGAGGTACCTTGGGATGACAACCATCATCGATCGTCTTTTCTTCCTCCTCTAGAATAAATTTAGGAAGATATACACTCTATCTTTCCCTCCAATGTTGTTAATTTTCCCCACTCTCCTATACTTACCCAAGATACTATTTAWGAGGGGAATTTAGGCAACATCTCTTCTACGATCTCTATTGATATCTTKATCAAAKAAGGTATCATGGAAAATGTTCATCTYGGTGCTAATTGTTCGCTCCAGGAAATGGCTTCTTACACTACTTTATTTAAATAATTCCATGATGTMTTTGCTTGGAGATACGAGGAAATGCCCAGGATCGACCCCTCGATCATTGTGCATGAAATAAAAATTTGCCCATGTGTTAAACCTATGCAAAAAAAAMTTCTCCCGGTTCATCCTAAGAAAACCACTGCCATAAAGGCAGAAGTTGAAAAACTGTTAAARTCTGGCTTTATCTATCCTATCCCTRATGAATCTTTGTTCCTCATTAGCATGTCCGACCTTTAKTATGGAGATATTMTTCTTTATCTTCAAACCCAATGTTTTCAACCCGATATCTCCCATGAAGAAAATCCTCATATTCACCACCATTCTAAACGCTACCTTATCATCGGTGACACTTTGTATCATCATGGTATTGACACTATCTTACGACGTTGTTTAACTCATGATGAGGTTTAATGTGTTCTAAATCACAGCCACCTTGGAGCATGTGGCGGTGACCTTTCTGGGATGGCTACAACTCAAAAAATGTTACATGTTGGTTACTTTTGGCCCTCCATATTCAAATATTGTATTGAGGTTGTCAAAATATGCCCACCTGACCAATTTTTTCATTAAAAAACATGCACCCACCCCGCTCTGCTGCATCCTATTGTTTCCATAAGCCCCTTTGCAAAATGGGGCATTGATTTTATGCAATGTAACCTACCTCGGTTGGGGGGCATGATTATATCATCATTTTCATTGATTGCTTCACAAAATGGGATGAGGCTATGCCTACTTTTCTTAATGATGGTTGTACTACAACCACATCATCACTCGCTTTGGTGTTCCAAAATCCATTGTCACTGATCATGGTTCACATTTTCAAAACCATATGATGAGTGAGTTACATGTCAAGTTGGGTTTCTTCCATGATAACTCATCCCCCTACTATCCTCAATCAAACAAACTAGTTGAAGCTATCAACAAATTCCTTAAAACCATGATCCAACGCATGGTGGGGGAAAACAAAACTTCTTGGAATTTACAACTCTTCTCCACCCTCTTGGCTTACTGAACCTCACTGACAAATACAACTGGATTCACTCCTTTCCAATTGGTATATGTCATATAAGCAGTATTATCAATCGAGTGTGAAATTCCTTCATTGAAAATCAAAGTAGAACTCCTACCTCACACCTCTGCAAAAGAAGAATGTCCCCTATATCTGACTATATTGGATGAAACACGTCATGATGTTTCTCCTGTTAACAAAACATATCAAAAATGAATGAAGAGTCAATATAATAAATCCGTCCACCCTCGTACTTTCGCAAAAGGAGACCTAGTCCTCATTTATGACCAGGCTCACAATAAGCTAGGGAAAGGAAAGTTAGAACCTCTATGGCATGGACCCTACATCATAGAACATGTATTACATAGAGGTGCCTATGCACTAGTTGACTATGATGGAGTCTTTCTTGGTGAACCCCGAAATGGGATTTAACTTAAGAAGTAATATGCATAGAACATCTATCATGTGTGATTTGTACACTATTGTACTATAGTTTTGTTTAGGTGTGTCTTTTTCTCTTGCGTGTATGAGTTTTGTTTTAGTTGCTTATACTTTGTCTTGTGATTGTATGTGCAGATGACATCTCCCTTTCCTATTTTTATCGGGTTTGTGGATGGCACTAGTTGACACACCCACAACATTGCTTTTGCAGCTTGGGTCATTTACCACTCTGATGAATTGGTCAGTTAAGGAGGTGTTTTCCTAGGGTCGACAACCAATAACGTGGAAAAATATCACGTTGTCATTGGAATTTTAATCGAGGCCTCCTCCCTAGGTATATCTCGTATAGTCATTAACCTAGACTCTCAACTTGTGGTTTGTCATCTTAATCGAGTCTATGTCGTTCGCAACCCTACCCTATTGTATCTCCACCTACGAGTTCATCGCCTTGAAAGAATGTTTGAATTTATAGAATACAGACACATACCAAGAGAACTCAACACAACTTTGGATTCGCTAGCAAATTATATTATGGATTGGTATCTTGTGCATATAAAAAATTTTATAAAGAAAATGAATCACATGTACATTAAAAACATCACACAAGGTAATTTGTAAAATCATTGGCACCACAAAATTCATATATATATATATAAACTACGTGATAGAAAAAGTTTGTTTACATCAAAAAGTACATAGAAGGGTAAAATATCATCCCTCATTCCCATGATATCATCATGAAAAAACTACAAAAAACATCTAGAGGATCCTAGTCCTCTTTGCACCACGTTGTTCTCTGAGAAGCACACCACTGCATAGGCCACCCATCGAAGCAACTGGTTCAGACTCTTAGGAACCCCCACTATATGCCTTTACAAATGTATGGGTACATATCACCTCCTGAGAGGTGGGACACCCATTGTAAGACCTCGGAGGTTCCTCTCGACCTCCCAGAGACCTCCCACCACCACCTCGTGCTCGAAGGCTATCTGCACGTCTCTACGATGCCCTAGTTCCAGTATCTCCTCCAGACGTGATGCACCTATATCTACATGATGAAATAATGCATCTATTAAAAACCCCTCTGTGTACACATAAAAATAATATAAATTTTAAAATAAAAAAACACATGACAAGGTTTCAGTTTTGTACCTGACGCATCCCAGTCTATACCCTTTGGAAGTACTAAGTCCAGGCTACCTCGAAAATCTACTCGAGCGTATGGGAAATCCTCGATGACGATCAACTACCTCAAAAAGAAAATTTAAACCATGGAAAATGATTAGAATGGGTTAATGAGCAACCTGATCTAGATAGATGTGAAAACGGTCAACCGTAGCTCCAGTGCCAAAATCTTGAAAATCACCCTCCGAAGTCGAAAATACCAATGCTAGGAGAGATTGGTAAAAATGAAATGGTAAATAAGATTTTTTTGCCTATTTCACTATTATAGGGTTCATTTTTGCTAATCTATAGTTTATTTTGGGTTTTTAATTTTTTTTCAGAGATATTACTAATACCCTGGATGCAGATTTGTCTTCACTTGCAGGTTTCAAAGAAGTATTTTTCTGTTTAACCTTGTCACACTAATGAGCATGGTCTTAGTTCTTTCTCACGCTTGAAAAAACATGAGAATGTAACTGAGTAGACTTTTATCTCTTTTTCAGAATTGTAAGGATATACGAAAAAGGAACCCCCTGAAGTCTCCTTTAAGCTCTTTTCAGACTCTCTAAACGTGAAAAGATTGTCGAGTGATCTTTCTTCCTTTCACACTCATTCAAAAGGTTTTTAAAGGGTGTCTCCCAAGTAGCAGATTATCTCTTTTTCGGACTTTGGAGACTAATATTACGAAAAAGGACAACCCTGGAGTCACCTTTAAGCTCTTTTCAGACTCTGTAAACATGAAAAACCACCGAGTTTTCCTTCTCTGGACTCTCTAAACTACAAATTGAAGGGACCATATGGGGATGAATCCTTACTTCTTCTAGTTCGTTAAACAAAGGAAGAGGAACTGACCAAAGGTGAGTTATATCAAGCATGTGTTACCCTCCTTGAGCTCGTTAAATTAAAAAGAGGTACTCATCTATCTAGGTGGGGGAAAAATTGAAGGAAGTGGGTCAAGGATTTTGAGAATCCTTTATGGAAACTTTTTTTYTCCTTGAACATGGCACCTGTTTGTGTCTCATCTTACAGTTGGGTAATCTRCTTGTCTCTGAGTCATATCAATTCCATGTGTCRCCATACTTTTTTGTCCAATTGAAGAGTGCTCTTATTGTCGTGACATCACATTTTGGTACTCGTCGAGTCAATGCTRCCAAKTCAGTTGTCGTGCCTCATCATGTTCAMGGGAAGTTTCASTTCAAAACATCCATCTGCAGTGTTACCAATTTCCATTTCCTGTGTCATTCCATACTCATTTGATTCACCATCTTACATCACTTTCCTATGTTAKTTTTGTGTTGTTGATGGGGGATACATCAAGGCCCTCATTTGACAAGTTTCTTCCTGTCGAAWTAAAMACATCATCCAGGAATTAGAATTGGAAACCAGTTAGTACCTTGGGACCTGCATGCCTCAA
This sequence comes from Picea mariana, assembly GCA_032191745.1. Taxonomy (NCBI): domain Eukaryota; kingdom Viridiplantae; phylum Streptophyta; class Pinopsida; order Pinales; family Pinaceae; genus Picea; species Picea mariana. The sequence continues at coordinate 4,364 of JASDQU010193535.1, read as the reverse complement.
TGGCAGGCCTCCTCGCCTTCAGCAGTAGGTTTTCATCATTGACCTATGATMGAATGATTCCATGAATGTTCAACTTCAACTCATTTATTCATATTCGTTGGAATGTACTAGGGTACCTTGGGAGTCATTAACATCATTGGTGATTTCCCTCACACTTGTTAACGATTTACCTCAATGACTAGTAATCAATTGGTTTCTACCATGTACAACATCAAAACATCTATTCACATGGCTAGATTTGTACAACATCGGGATTGGGATGACGACCCTCATTTGAGAATTCACCATGTTAAAATGCTTTTCCCAAGCTGTGAAGGAGATCATTTGAGAATGCTGATGTATATACTATCACATAGATCTACATTATATTGGTCCATGGCTATGTTTTATCATCTCGTATCTCCACTGTGTATTTCTCATGGCTACGATCAGTTCGTGTCATGGAGGTATGGATCCACATTGTATCTTTGGTAGCCATATCCTTAATCAATATTTTTTCATGGTTCTATATTGTATTGGTCGGCGGCCATTCTTTGAGTCATCTCGTATTCCAAGAATAGGTATGCTTGCCTAAAAAATGGAACATTTTTTAATAATGTTTGATGGTTGTTTGCATCTTCTTCTAGGTTCTCCAACTCTAGACCCTTTCATTAAATATTTGTAAAGTGTTTCATAAAGTGTCTCATACACCTTGACATCAGGGAATAACCTATGTCACAATCCATAGTCAATGTGGAGGAGGGATATATTACATGAAGGCCAAAATACCAAGTGCACATGAATTATTATTAATATTCATGAAAAAAAAATTAATTAAGTGTGAGAATCAAGTGTGCATGAATTATTATTAATATTCATGAAAAAAAAATTAATTAAGTGTGAGAATCCACCTCACATTTGGTTTCCTAATTTTTAGGGAAGGTGGAGGATCTCATGGATGGTTGAAATATTTCCTCAAAATCCTTTAGAGATATTTCCTCCCTAAAATCCTTAAGAGATATTTTCTCCCTAAATATCTTAGAGATCCCTTTTTAGTGGATCTGATGAGTGATCCTCTCCATGGTGGCTAAGCCTCCAAATCCTATATAATGAGGGTTTTCCATGGAGATGAAGGAAGAAAAATTGAGGTATCAAACTTATGGTCTTGGGTGCTTTGTGCAAGGGCTAGACAAGGAGGACTTGGAGAGACTATTTCAACTCCATCTATTATTTGTAAGTATCTTTTTTGAGTTCTCATTAATACATATGCTTGGCATGTTTCCTTCAAGTTTGTGTACGTTTACATGGGCTTGTCTCTTTTGATGAATCTATTTTTAAACTAATCTTGGTAGAATATGAAGTATGTTTTATCTTCGTTGTTTATTGGATTGCAAAATTCATTGAAGGACTTGAAGATCAAGTTCAACCTGGACCAAGCAAGGACAAACTTCAGAAAAAGGTACTCATACTTTCTTCCTCTTTTCCCTTGACTAGTTTAGATACATTTAAAGGAATGTCAGTGTTCAAA
>JASDQU010193533.1:0-19929 GCA_032191745.1 Picea mariana | reverse complement strand
AGCAAGTCTTGGAAGGATCATGTGCGACATGTTGACAAGGTGCTACAACTACTAAAGGAGCAACAACTATATTCCAAACCATCCAAATGTTTCTTTGGAGTGAAGGAGGTAGAGTATTTGGGTCATATTGTATCTCATTAAGGTGTCAAGGTAGACCCTAATAATATTAAGGCCATGATGGACCAGCTGATTCCCAAAACATTGAAGAATCTTAGAGGATTTTTGGGTTTGACAGGTTACTATTGCAGGTTTGTTCAACACTATGGAATAATAGCAGCACCTTTAACAACACTAACTAAGAAGGATGAATTTTCATGGACTCGAGAGGCAACTAAAGCTTTTGAACAACTTAAAGAGGTGATGTGAAAAGCTCCCGTCTTGACCACTCTAGACTTCACAAAAACATTTATTGTGGAATGTGATGCCTCGGGAAATGGAATTGGTGCTGTCTTAATGCAAGAAGGAAGGCCCCTGGCTTTTGAAAGTCGGCCAATCAAGGGAAAGGACTTACACAAACCCATTTATGAAAAGGAAATGATGGAAATACTACATGCATTGAAGAAATGGCATTCTTACCTAATAGGTAGGCACTTCAAGGTCAAAACAGATCATGATAGTCTTAAATACTTCTTGGAACAAAGACTATCTTCAGGAGACCAACAAAAATGGGTGACCAAGATATTGGGTTATGATTTTGAAATCATCTATAAAAAATGGAAGAAAAATGTTGTGGTAAATGCACTCTCAATAAAGGATGAAGATGTTGAGCCCTTTCTCTATGCTATCTCGATCATCCAACTTGATTCGATAATAGAAGCAAGGGATGAATGGAAGAATGGTGAAAAAGTGTGGACTCTCATTCAAAGGTTTGCAACAGGATTCTAGTGCATCAGATACATTTACATGGAAAAATGATTTACTAAGGTACAAAGATCGCTTATATATATAAGAACTCACAACTCAAACAAAAGGTACTATTGGAATTGCACACCTCTTCGGTAGGAGGGCACTCAGGATTTTTGAAAACCTACCATAGGGTCAAGAAGGATTTTTTTTGGGATGGCCTTAATTGATGTTCAAAGTTTTGTGGAAGAATGTTTGGGTTGCCAACAAAATAAGGTGGAAACAATTAAGACCCCAGGTCTTTTACAACCATTATCCATCCCAAGTCAACGTTGGGAGGAGGTTTCCATGGATTTTATTGCAGGGTTACCAAAATCTGAAGGAAAGAGTGTCATCATGGTGATTATTGATAAACTGACCAAGTACGCACACTTTTGTGCACTCTCTCATCCCTTCAAAGCCAATATAGTTTCCACCTTATTCATGGAGACATTTCAAAAGCTACATGGAAACCCAAAGATTATCGTAAGTGATAGAGATCCCATCTTCACTGGACATTTTTGGATAGAATTATTTTCTTGTTGGGGTACTCAATTGTCTCATAGCTCATCCTATCATCCTCAATCTGATGGACAAAATGAGATAGTGAATAAATGTCTGGAAGGCTACCTTCATTGCTTTGTCTTTGATAAACAAACACAATGGTTCAAATGGTTACCCTTGGAAGAACGATGGTATACCACTTCCTTTCATACTGCAACAAAAATGACACCATTTATGGCACTCTATGGATACCAACATCCTTCCATCACTTCTTCTTTAAAATAAAAATCTAAGGTTCAAACAGTGGAATATCACATCGATCATCAAAAACAAGTTCTCCAAATATTAAAGGACAACCTGACCATGGCACAAAATTACATGAAACAACATAGATCAACATCGTAGTGAAATAAGTTTTGAAGTAGGGGATTGGGTTTTTTTAAGACTACAACCATACAAACATATGTCCCTCAAGCAAGCCAAGAAGGACAATACATTATCACCAAATTACTATGGCCCTTATAAGGTGTTGCAAAATATTGGTACTATGGAATACAAATTGGAGTTGCCTGCATCTTCACAAGTACACCCAGTTTTCCATGCTTCATGATTAAAGAAGGTTATAGGTGACAATATCCCAGTTCAAACTATATTTCCAGAACTTGATGAGGAAGGAAAAATCATATTGGATCTTGAAGCCATCACTGACACAAGAATTTGCCAGCTGAGGAATAGATCCATTTCAGAGTATCTCATTAAATGGAGGAAACTACCGGTTGAAGATTCCACTTGGGAAGATGAGTCTTTTATACAGAAACATCCAGAGTTACTCAAGCGTTGCAGACAACACTTGTCTCAAGGAGAGGGGCATGTTAAGCCCTAAATAGTGTCTCATTACCCCTTAATTGGGGCATATTACATTAGTAATGTTATTTTATTTATGTCGGCTTGAGTCCATTAGTTGTAATTGTACCTCCTAGTCTTCTATATATACCAAAGAGACATTTTCATTTGGAATCATCTTGGAATTGGACATTTATGTGGGCATAAGGAGGTTTCCCCCTCAAAGAGGCTTATTATCTGAATTTCTCTCTTTTTCAAGGCGTTGAGTACTTATTCTCAGGTTTTTCTATGCTATATTGATATTTGGTTCTTAACATCTTTTCAGTGTCAATGTTTGGTTCACATGACCTCTTTAAGTAAGGAATGTGGTTCAATAGGAGGGGAAACTTATATTTCAATCATATTCCATTGGAGGTGATCCTCCTTAGGCCTTCAATGTAGAGACCAACTTTATGTTTAGTTATCCTTAATGCTAGAAGTGAGTGTGGTTATATTGTTTCAATTCCTATGTTAATGTTTTCCATATTATTCCTACTTGCATCAATACCTCCTTTCTAGAAATATTGATAAGTGTATTGCAATTATTTTCAACATCCTACTTTCTCTTCTTTAGCACTAGATGGGAAAGTGAATTTGATATTATTTGGATGTGATTTTTCCCTAAATCATTCAGTTTAACCCATTCTCCTTTCACTTGTAGTTCTTCCTCCATTTCTTGATCTTCATAGTGTTTTGTAGTTGTAAATATTGTGTTTTCATTTTGCAGCCAAGACATAAAAGCTCTTAGTTTCACATCCCCAACATAGGGATTTGGATACCATATCAACCTTTGCTAAAACAAATTATTGTACAAATAAGGTGATCTAGATTAGAACATTATATAATTTTTCATTTATATTGGAATCTTCTAGGTGGAAAAATTGGAGGAAATGGCTAGTAGGGCCCATTTTATTGACATGTACCAATTTGGAAATTTGGGGTTTGATGCCTTCCAAATCCATTTTGAGGCATTGAATGGCACTTTTTGGGGTCACAACTTTATGAGAATATCTCTATCCCTTTCCAACGGTGTGAAAATCACCTCAAGTGGAGCTTGTATGTAGAATTTATGCCTCCTGAAAGTTGACCTAGATTGTTGACCATCACATTGTATGCCACATCATCCCCCATTAGTCACACATATGGGGATATCCACTTGTGGAATTTCAAGAATATTCTAGAAGGTCCAAAACCTTATCACTAATTAACATTGATGATGGAAAAACCCCAACCCTTGACGACTATCAGACTATGTTAAATATCAGGTCACTAGGACGAGAAATGGTTCAAAATGGAAGAGAAAGTGAATGTCAAACCTTATCAAGGTGAGATATTTTTTTTAAGTTTAATATTTGGTTGCAATAGTTAGAAGTGTATTTCAGTGTCCATAATATAGATGAAGAGTAGAAAATTTCATTTGCATGACTGAAACTAGAGGGCCATGCATTAATGTGGTGGGAAAGCCACATGGAGACACTTAATGTAACATCCCCAACCCTCTAACCTCTGCTGGGAAATGCTACCCAACGACTGTATATTTTAATTATCTGCTCTGATACCATTTTGTAACATCCCCAACCACCACACACAGGCTGAGAATGCTACCTTAGTAACAAACTCTGATATACATATATACATATGATGAAATTTTACATAGACATAACATTTTGTTCATACAGATATTCATGCAGAAGCAACACTAATACAGACATGCAATAAACACATGCAATTCTGATAACATTATAACACATGTACACGATACACATCATACAGAGAGAAAATATTTGGTACTTATCTTTTAATAGATGACCACCAACTGCATGCAGACCTTCCACAAACCTCCCAGCCTTAGATCACACTACTCATCACCCTCAACAGTGGGTCACCCCCGAGTTGGGACTAAACTCCACCCTAGGAAACAAAATCCTAGACTAGGCTGAGGCTACGAGAAATTGCACAGTGCAACTATAAGGATTTTCTCCAAGGATCCTATTTATGCCCACTGCTCACATAATCTCATTCCCCACATGCCTATCCCACCTCGGGAATATGCACCTTCACTATTCCACAGTCCATCAGCTACTCCGCTTCCCTTCCAGGGCTTCAACAACATGCCAGATCATGAATTCTCAGAGCTTCATAGCTGGTGCTGGACTCCCTCTAGAAGAAATCACTTTCCCGACAAACTCTCTCACCCGGAGAGAGTTTCTCACAAGCCTAACAACCTTCCTCTTCAACCATGGGCTTGGCAACCCACCTATTCAACCAGAGGCTTGATAACCTCCCTCCTCAAACCACAACAACCAAAAATGGGTAAGGAAAGGGGACGACTCAACAAATTACAGAGGTTCACATTGGTGGAAAAGGCGCTGGCTGCGTGCTTATTCAATGCATGCATGAACTACATAAGGGATGGCCAAAATGCTGGGATGAACTCGTGGGAAACTAAATGGATAGACTAGTCAAAATGCTAAGAGAGAGCCAAAAAAATATGGTTATAATGGTCAGAATGCAGGATCGTGAGAGATCTGCCATGGTGAGAGCAAACCCCTCAGGATGGTGGCCATAATGGTTCATGAACCCCAACAATGGTGGGAATTCCCATATAAATATACATGCATCTTGGGTGACACTTGTCTCTCTAGGAGCACGTTCCTCTCAACATAGAGTTTGTTCCTCTCCCCCAAGGAACTTAGAGTAACAGGGTTTATTTCCCAACTTTAGTATTTTTTTTTTCAAGAATACATTATAATATTCCCTTGGGTTAAACCCTCAAGCTTAGCCCCTCTTTCCTAGACACTTATCCCCTTCCCTTTCCTTACCTAGTGGATCTTAGTCCCTGTTATCGAATAAATCGATAGGTGCAAACACTAACAGATCCCCCTAGATCCACCTGGATCTAGAACAAAACAGGACAGGACACGACTCTTTCCCTAAGTTGTAGTCATTGAATCTATTGATAAGAAGGAATGAGTGACATACCTTTATATCGCTTCCTTAGGCCTTTGTTGTTCCCGCTTCGCTCTGGTGCTCTTGTGAAATCAGGTCCAAGATAACACAAACCAACCAAAGTGAAGATAACAAAGTATATTCAATGTCAACCTATGCATATGATCAAGGAGTTATGTAATAAAATAAGAGTGATTTTATGGGAAAGGGACATGCCGCTGTATTATATTAAATGAAAGTAGAAGATACAACCTGATCGCCTTGATGTCACAAGATTCCTTTCAGTGACCCTTTGTTCCAACACACACACTTGCTCTGCACTTGCATGAATAAGATCCAATGCAACTTGATAGACCAAATATAGTCTTTAAGCTTCTATCCAAGTAGAGTTCTTCACACAATTCTTTCACCAATTCTTCATTCAATCTTTCTTAACCTTTTCCATGAGAAACCCTTCAATATATAGGAGAAGGAGAGATGGTTAAATGGATGAGGATGATCCCACCAAATCTGAGAAGTCAGTAGGATGCCAACCATGTGAATTCCAACTCATTTTCTAGAAGATTCCTTCTAGAACTTTCATGACCTCTTCTCTTTTCCAAGCTTAAAAACAAGTTCGCACCCTACCTATAGAGCAGACCATGAATAGTTCACACCCTACCTATAGAGTATACTGCCAAAAATTCGCACCCTAAGTGTGGGTTGCCTGCGAGAATGAAGGATTTTCGCATCTTGTAACATAGGCAACCTGCGAACTCATCTTAAAAATGTGTTTTTTGGAAGAAGACAACAGTCACTTTTCTCAGGAAAAAAGTCCTTGTGGGAGCCTTAATACATCATTGTAGAGACATCACCAGGGTGAACAAAATAATGTGTAACAGAATGCCCCCTAAAGTATGAGGCCGAAACTTGTGACAACCAAAATACTTTGTAAACTGTGTGTGTGTGTCAGAAACAAGGAGCGCACCTAATCGAAAACTTGTAAACAACCAAGCATCTGAAAAATATAATTCCAGTTATGAGGTAGGAATTCCCATGCTAAGATCACGAATGAATGGAATCATAAATGTAAGTCATGGCCACCAATCATACACTGTGGATCCATGTCATCAAAATGCTACATAGCCACCAGGAATACACCGTGGATCTATGTGAGAAGACTTAAATTAAGACATAGCCACGTAACATACAAAGTCGATATATGTGCCGATACAAATCATACATACTCCATCGTAGCCTGTATCAAAAAGATGAGACCCAGGGTCTTCAATCCCGTTACCTGAAAGTATGAATCTATCCATGCTATTACATGTGCCAAAGTCGAACATGGTAGAAGCCACTTGATTACCGGTCATTGATGAAAACCATTAACAAGTGCGAGGGACATCACCATTGATGTCAATGACTCCCAAGGTACCAAAGTACAATCCGAACAAATGTGAATGAATGAGATGACATCGAGCACTCGGTGGAATCTCTCGATTAGAGATCAATGATGTGAAACCCCCGTCGAAAATGAGGAGACCTACCATTAAGGCATGTAGGTTCCAAGGTACTAAATGATTTCTAAGTCTCATTCCTGGATAATAAGTTGGAGTCGATAGAAAAAGACTCGTCACAGGAGGGCCTTGATGTATCCCCCATCAATGACATGAAATAAGTAACAGATTTTGAGGGTGAATCAAAGTATGAACATGGGTTGAAAGAGACACAGGGAAGGCCGACATAGTAAGAATGGACAACTGTAGATGAATGACTCAATAGAGGGCTCGTGTGAACTTTTATTGAACATATGAACGACACGACCAAAGACTTGGAAACATTGACTCAAAGACGACCCAAGATATGACCTTGTAGAATCAAATGAGAGACAAATGGATTCCCAACCTAGATTCAAATGACGAATAGGAGGTGTCATGTTCAAGAGAGATGCTTAGTACCATTAATATGAATACGAAAACACATCCCTTTCCCAAAATTTCCCCCACCATTTCTGGCGAGTACCTCTTTATTTTTACACAAGCTTGAGGAGGATAACATATGCTTGTTGATGTAAGCTCATCCTTTGGATGAGTCCCTCGGAGTATATTTAACAAACCCTAGGAAGGAGTGGTTCGGTCCCATTGCGGGTCTTTCGATGTTTGTTTAACAAGTCCAAGGATAGAAAACTCAAGGGTTTTTCATGTTTTGAGAGTCTGAAAAACACTTAAAGAGAACTCTCCCAGTTCCTTTTTCATAAAGGAGTTTGACGAGATCGAAAAAGTGATAAACCATCGCCCGTCGCACATTTTTTCAAATACTTTAACAAGCATGAAAAGAACAATATCGCTCGACAATCTTTTCATTTTTATGGAGTATGAAAAGAGCTTAAAGGATACTCCCTTGGGTTCATCGTTTTCGTGTCACCATGACGAGTATGAAAAGACGAGAAAATGTATACTCAGTTACGTTCTCATATATTTTCGAGTGCAAGAATGAATGAAGACCGAGCTCGAGGTTTTGCCTACAAAAACCCTAAAAAAGTAGTCGTACATGTTACAAAAAGAAAAAACACCCGTACCCCCTCGTTCAGACTTCGAAGTTTCTATATCTGCAAAAAACCATACTCACAAGGCTATGAGGGCATTAGGTTTTATAAGCAAAGCAATACAAATAATATAAAAAACCAATAAGAAATGGTAAAAAGTGAATAAATATGGGTGACAAGGACCTTTTTCCATTTTATTGTTACTTTGCCAAAGACTTTTCCAATATACCTCATTTTCCCCCAAATTTCTTTGCTCGATTGCGGGAGGCACAAGCGATCATTCGGTGAATGGTTTCAGCCAACGAGGTAAGCTCTTGATCCTTCAACTTTTCCGTGGTTTATTTTAGGTTTTAATTGGCATTTTTTTGGGTTTTAAGTCCATTTTAAGGTCGGACCATGCGCTCAAGTGTTCTCGCAGGTGGGCCTTGCAGGATCTGCGAGAATCTCGCACTGTGCAAAAGGGCCACCTGTGGGGGCCGAAAAATGGATTTTAAAGTGAAGTTTTGCTCAATAAAAATCATGCAAGAGTTTAAAACAAGTTGCTGACTTTCCTCTCATGGCTCTTTTGCAGGTGTTTGACCATCACAATGTTGGAATGGAGAGAAAGAGAACATGAGGAGGATGATGCCATTGCCGGGAATGACTTGGGTACAGTCACTGCTCTCCGGGACTGTGGGCTCTTGAAATTCTTCAGGATTCTGGGCATGAGAGCCCAACTTAGATTGTTGGAATACCTGGTCCACATGTGGGACGTGGATCAACAGCTATTTCATGTGGGAGTCCATACGCTGACACTAGATATCGAGGATATCTATTTTCTAACGGGGTTGTCATGACATGGATACCATGCTAGTTTGGCTGGAGGTAGAGGCGGCGGACTTCCCATGAGCGAATTTTTTCGCCAATACTATGTTCTCGAGGCAGAGAGAAGAAATGGTAAGGTTTCCATTTGGGGTGTCCAAGATTTTACCTTATGGACCATCTTGTTTACTATTGCACACATGGTTGGGAGCGCGTCTTTGCACATGGGTCTCCAAAGCTATTTCCAATACACCATAGAGTGCATAGAGCCTTGGGTCTTCAACTGGTCAGATGCAGTTCTCCGCAGTATGAAGAGCCAATTGACGAAGTGCAGAAAGGGTGACTTGAAGCAATTTGGGTACGGATCACTTTTGGTGTCATTATTCCTCGAGAGGGTCCTACTGCTGCGACTACATGTTGATTGGCGTTTACCGGCCCCACAGAATCCCAGGATGATGAGGTGGTGCAACCTCATGGCTCGACATGTAGAAGGGCCTATAATCAAGTATAATGATTCATTTTTTGACTGGTTGAGGCCCCAGATGCTGATGATCGATGACTACGCATACGCTGGTTTGGATTTCCGAGGGGATCCGGATTTGGCCCTGCCTGAGGATGCTCAGTGGGGTGACTTAGGTAAGAAGTACACAATTTGTTCTTTTTAAATGTTTTTAAAATTTTTTCATATGAAATGTTTTTATGTTTATCCAAGAACTAATCAAAAAATTTCTTTTTGATGACATAGATGTGGGGCCGTATCAACCTCCAGGAACGTATCCCATACAAAGGCAAGGAGAAGCGGCTCTAGTGGCGAGATGGGATGCCGAAGACTACGAGGCAGTGGAATAGAACTTATAGGGGTTGACCGTGGACGTCCCAGATATTGCTATTGGGGAGATCCCGAGATGTTGCCAGCGCCATACTGTGGGCGTGTCCGAGTCTCTCAGTCGAATGCTTCATAGGGGAGCCCGAGAAGTTGTGTTTTATTGTGAGCGTCATCCATGATGTTATTTTGTAGAAGCTATGGGCTTCGTATTTTGAGATTTTGGTCCTTGGAAAAAAAATTTTTGTAAAAAATTTTGATCGTTATGTACATATATACGGCTTCTACCGGCTTATTTTGTGTTGTGTTATACATGTAATGTGTGATTGGTTTATAAATTTCCCAAATGTTTGTCTAACACATAGTTAGCTAAAGCATCAATCAATGTATTTAGACATATAGGAATGTGTTGATATTCGATATAATCAAAATAACGTTCTAAGAGGCGAATTCATAAATATACACGTAATAAAGTAGGACTTCGAATAGCATAGACATTACTTAGCTGTAGTACTACTAGCTGTGAATCGAGTCATATAAACAGGTGGCGGATATCGAGCGAAATAGCATCAATCAACAATTCGATGACGACGCTATATTCTACAATATTATTGGTTGCACGACCGAGACACACACCTCGCAGATTGATAAGTTCGTTTGTAGGTGCGTAAATTTCCCATGCAACAGAAGCAAGGTTCTGAGTACTACGACTAGTGCCATCGGTGAAACCAATGTGGGATAGCGAAGACTCTGACATCTAGAAACCAAGCACAACACAAGATAAGTGATCGAGGGAAGAGACCAAATAACGAAAAAGCATACTAAAGTAACACACAAAAAGTATGATACAATAAAATACAAGCACTCATGCACAGGTGATCTTAGGCATAATACTTCTTTAAGTACAACCCATTTTTGGGTTCACTGAAAGGGATACCGTTGTAGTCCACCAACTTGTAAGCTCCTTTCTCCAAAACTCGTCTGACGATATAAGGACCTTGCCACATAGCTTCAAATTTTCTGGCTCCTAGCATATCCCGATCTTGTTCGTAAAGGATAACCAGATCACCTTCGGAGAAAACGGACGGCCTGACATGTTTGTCGTATTGGGCTTTGATGTGTTTCTTCTGGGCTTCTATAACTAGGGTGGCATTGCGACGGGTTTCATCTAATTGCATGAGATACAACAGATGTTCTTCTCTGGCAGAAGTGTTTGGGAGAAGTTTGACAACTAGTTTTAGGGAGGGTATCTCGCATTCAATCGACAAGATGGCTTCTAGACCATAGACTAACTAGAATGGTGTAAACCCGGTAGCAGTCTTAATGGATGTCCAATAAGCCCACAATGCTGAAAAAAACATCGTGTGCCAACTCATTTTGTGAATCCCTATCATTCGTTGAAGCATGGTAATAAGGTTTTTGTTTATTACTTCAACTTGGCCGTTGGCTTGTGGGTAATAGGGTGTTGAGTTTTCATGTCAAAGACCCAACTTTTCAGTGAGTTCAGACATCATGAAGTTTATAAAGTGGCTGCCATGGTCAGTAACAATAGCTTGAGGAACACCAAACTGAGCAATGATGTGATTGAATATAAATAATGCTGCAGTCCTTCCGATATTGTCGAATGTTGATATCGCCTCGACCCATTTCGTAAAATAATCTACAGCTACAATAATGTATCCATGCCCCCCGACTGAGTGAGGGTGACATGTCATGAAATTGATACCCCATTTTGCAAAAGGATCAATGGAGACCACAGGGTGTAGAGGAGCAGGGTGTGATCGTATTTTATTGTTGTAGGTTTGGCAAGCATGGCATTTTTGGACAACAATTATACAATCGTTGAATAAAGAAGGCCACAAATACCCCACTCGTAAGATCTTCTGGGCAGTAGCATACCCATACATGTGACCACCACAGGCTCCAGAATGGCAGTCATTTAGGGATTTCTCAGCTTCGTCAAACGTGAGGCAACGTCGAAAAATGGAGTCAATCCCACAACGATAAAGAGTATCACCGAGGATAATATACTAACGGGCTTGGTAGTGTATTCGACAATGGTTAGTGCTAGACAAATTGGGCCAGAAAATTTGGGTCTGGAGATAGATGATGATATCTCCATACCAATGGTCATTAGAACTAATTAGGAAAAGGGATTCATCGGGTAAAGAATCTTCTGCTACCTTTTTCGTCTTAGGGCAGGGAAGGTCACATATCAACTCGACAAACTCTAAGGATTTCTTGGACTTAGCGTGTTCGAATTCTAAGTCAAACTCCTGGAGTATTACGATCCTTTTGGAGTATTTTCCCCCTAGCAATTGACGTGTAAGAATGTGCTGCATAGGGTTGCAGTTAGAAATCACCGTAGTTTTGCGTAAAAGGATATAGTGCCGAAAACGTTGAACAACTTGGACGGCTGCCAAGGACAATTTTTAAACATGTAAATACTTGGTTTCGGTAGTCTTAAGACTCTGACTCAAGTAATAGATGACATGTTTGTCATGCGAATCATCCTCCTGAACGAGAACCATAGCGATGGTATAGTCCGAGGCTGCGAGGTAAAGGAAATAATCTCGACTGTAATCAAGTGGGAAGAGTAGAGGGGTACGTGACAAAGATAGTTTCAAAGCTTTGAAATATTTGTTGGTAGTGGTATCCCATACGAACTCAAAACCTTTTTTGAGCAGTCGTGTAAATCCAAGAGTTAGCTCAACATAGTTTGGGATGAAACAATAGAGAAAGTTTTCCTTCCATTGCAAAATTTGTAACTGGCGAAGTGAGGAAGGAGGAGGGAGATTGAGAATCACCTCGACCTTCAAAGGATCTACCCTGATCCCTTGACATGAAACAATAAAGCCCAGAATTCGGCCAGATTCTACACAAAAAACACATTTGTGGGGATTCAAGCGTATATTGTAAAACTGACATCGAAGCAAAATGGCGTGGAGGTGTGTTGGATGATCTACACGATGCATGGAATGAGCGGGTAAGTCATCGAGATATGGCTGCACAATGTGCTTTATGTCATGAAAGGCATAAGACATAACACGTTTAAAAGTTGCATCGATATTCTTTAATCCAAATGGAAGTTTCCGATAGACGAAAGTGCCCCAAGGACAAATAAAAGCGGTCTTGTGTTGGTCTGCGGGTACGATATTGATTTGATTATATCTGGAGAAACCATCCATCAAAGAGAATATTTCACTTCTGGCACAATCGTCGATGATCTGTTCAACGAAGGGGGTAGGAAAGTTGTCTTTAGGACAAGCTTTGTTAATGTCCCTATAATCAATGCACACGTAGATTGTGCCTTGTTTCTTGTCAATCAGAACAAGATTGGAAACCCAGTCAGTTAGAGCCACCGGGTAAATGAAGCTAGCCTTAAGAAGTTTCTCAACTTCAAGATTGATAGCGGCTGCTTTACGTGGGTGGACCAGACGAAGTCATTGCCAGATAGGTTTAGCACTCGGGTATGTCTTAATTTCATGTACCACAATGTCGGGATCAATACCCAACATTTCCTCATAGCTCCATGTGAAGACATCACAAAATTCTTGGAAAAGAGACTTGTAGGTGACAACTTCGTCATGGGAACACAAAGCTCCGATATGCATATTTTCGACAATTCTAGGTTTTATGGATATGTCGAGGGGGAGGGTGGGTGAGATATTACTTAAGTTCCCTTCGTAGAACAGATTATGTGTAGACTCGGGAATGGTAGAAAGGATGACAACAATCGACAGGGTTGAGATCTGTTGGTAACCCTCGATGGTGTGTTGTTCCAGGAAGAGGATGGAATGATGATGCCCATCATCCCAAGGGGTGTCTTCCATGGACACAATAGACATAATCATCTCGTCTGTGGGAAAAATGACGCAGAATGGATCCAAAGATAAATCACCAAGGGAGGGGGTAGAAGGGGTTGCCGATTGAATGGCTTGATAAGCGGATTAGACCGGACTCAAAGGAATTTTTTTGCCATAATGAAGATGATCGCCGTGGTTGGGTACCATCCATGGGTCGTAAGACATAGGGGTTCCGTGAACAGAGGTGGAGATCATGTTGATTGAGGAGATAACCGGATGTGGAACATCGGGTGGTGGAATGGGGAAAGTACCCATTAAATGGGAATCTTTAAGAAGACCCACACTGACGTTCTCATATCCAGGGGGGGTTTTTGCAATGAAAGGTACGTTGTTGGTATGTGGATCAGAGTGAAAGAAGGCCAATTGGTCTACTTTAACTACTTTTCCTTGATGTGGGAAATGCACGACACAGAAAAGAGTGGACACAACCGCATGCATGGAATCGATCCAGCTACGACCAAGTAGAAGGTTGTAATCGAGAGAAGCATCAAAGACCTCCACTTCAACGTTGACCGTTTTGCCTTCTAACGTAATAGGTAATGAAGGGAGGACACCGTAAGGCTTAAAACTAGAGTCATTGAAGGCTTTGAGCGTGTTGTGGGATTCAGTCAAAGGAGGAGAGCCGATGGCTTTCCAACAAGCAATAGACATGACACATGTCGAGGCACCCTCATCAATAACTGTTCTACAAATGTTTTTGTTGGAGACAATAACTTGTATTTGGAATGCGAGTTGAGGGGGTAACCTTGGAATGTGATCTTCCAAGTCAAAAATTATTAAATTTGTATCCATAGGGTCGATTCCACCAATAGATTTCAACAGTGCCTTCCATTGTATAGGACAAATTTGAAGGACTTCGAGGACTGACATCGCGGACGGTGCTTGGGCCATATCTTCGACAATACTGTAGTTCTAGGAAACACGTGCATGAGGATTGAAAGCCGATTTTCGAACAACACCCTTTGGAGGAGGGTGAAGGACTGTATCTAGGCTCGGTTGTTCGAGATGAAGAGGACAACTGGTAGGTAGAGTCATGAGATATGGTTGGACAAACGAAGGGGGTATTATATCAACCTTCTCTTTGGAGGAAGAATAATCTTTGGCTTGAGTGGTAAGTGTGATGTCATTCTTCTTTGAATCACCTGTACACATCAAGAAATAGGATGTATTGAAGGGAGAAGGTTGGTCATGAATGACCAATTGGGCCTATTGTTGAGAAGGGAAGGGTTGTGACAACACGACCAGAGTGGGGGGTTTTGGGGTCCCTTGAAGAAACTTAGTAGCTTCGGTTCATTGTGGACAATCCTTAGTGTAGTGATCATCACCACAGATAAGATAGGGGTATTGGGGTTTGCGCTTATCCCTATCGTCAACAGGTGGTGTTTTGGTTTTCTCAGTTTGTGGATTATTTTTATCCTCCTTGTTCTTACCCTTTCCTTTTTTGGATTTATTTTTTCCAGTGGGGGTAGATTGAACAGAGTTTACCTTAGAAGTCTTGCCGGTGGGAGGGGTAGGAGACAAATCATTTTGAACATTAGAAGAAATGGATTTGAGGTTGTTGCTAGAGGTTTGGATGGAATGAGGTTGGGCATGGAAAGTGCCAATCACACCGTTGATTGCATGAGAAGCAGCAGGAGTAGTTGAAGTAGCAGAAGTAGAAGGACGAGGTGCGTCAGGAAGTAAGTCATAAAGATTACCCGTTTGGGAGTAAATGAGGTTGAGGTATTGAGCACGACTGATTGCCTGTTCTTCTGTGACAACTCCACCCATGGCGATGTCATGAACGATGTCGTTCATGAATTATTTCATGAACCACTCTGCCAACAACTGATCAATAAGTTCAATTTTGATGAGACGTCGTCTCCATCGCCACTCATGAATGTGATCAGAATTACTAGTTGAATTTTAAAGTTGCGCAATATTATTAAAGGCTGTTGTTAAGCGAAAAGGAGACGGAAACGAAACCGATGTTGTGTGAGGCTCTACCCCAACAATGTGTAAATAAGGATGAATGATACAAATTTTTGTTCAATGAATCCTATTTATGGGAGTGAAAGAGGAGTTTTCTAGAACAATGAAAACTACGATGTATAATTTTCTCTAAAAGATAATATCAAACAATCATGAACAGTGCAAATTATCTATTTGTTCTCTTTCAATACTTGAATGCAAATATTTTTCGAATACAAGGGTGCTTAAAAAAGAAAATGTCTTTAAATGTTTTATTAGAAACCAAGCAACAACGATGGAACTAAGAAAAAGTAAGCAACCAACGAAAATGAAATACACAACAAACACCCAAACCGATCTTTCAATGAAGATAAAAATAATAAACTGACAAGACCAGTCTCTTCAAATGCACATGGGTAACAATTTTCCAAGTAATAAGCAATTGAAAAGGATAATTAATCTCAACTTTTAAACCAATCAAAGGCTCCTGAGCAAACAAGCACTCGAATTTCAAAACCAGAGATTATACCCTTGTTAAGAAAAGGTCAAGAGGTAAAAATTGAGAAAAAATGATCAAGAAGAGATTTTGATTTCCGAAAACTAATCATTTGCCAGATTTGAAGTCAAGAAACATTCAATCACTGGCCAGAGAAGTTCTTCCTAGACACACAAACAAATCTCGGCATCTGAGGAGACAAAAGACTTAATCCAAAATTTTTACAAGTGAGTTCGTAGGCTGGTAGTGGAGTATAGTGCGATAATTAAGGATTATTGCAGGCTAGACACAGGCAAGTTGAGATAATTTCACACTGAAATGAACACTAGGGTGTGAACTCCAGTGATTCTCGTAGACTACATAAAGGTGCAGTGCGATAAGGTTTGTAATCAAGAAAATTTTGGAAAAATGACAAAAATTCTGAGGGAACTTTTGGATCCAGGGAGTCTGTAAGGGTCTCCTCAAGACTCAGAGATTGATTGGGAATGAAAAATGGTAGGTTAAGAGCAAATGGCCAAGAAAAAACCACTAAAATGGGTTGTATCCCTAGTGGATTTGCCAATTTTGTTATCGGATAAATCGGTAGGTGCGGACACTAACATATCTCCCTAGATCCACCTAGATCTAGAACAAAACAGGACAGGACACGACTCTTTCCCTAAGTTGTAGTCATTGAATCTACTGATAAGAAGGAATGAGTGACATACCTTTATATCACTTCTTTTGGTCTCTGTTGTTCCCGCTTCACTCTGGTGCTCTTGTGAAATTAGGTCCAAGACAACACAAACGAACCAAAGTGAAGATAGAAAAGTATATTCAATGCCATCCTATGCATATGATCAAGGAGTTATGCAATAAAATAAGAGTGACTTTATGGGAAAGGGACATGCCGCTGTATTATATTAAACGAAAGTAGAAGATACAACTTGATCACCTTGATGTCGCAAATTTCCTTTCAGTGACCCTTGGTTCCAACACACACACTTTCTCTACACTTGCATGAATAAGATCCAATGCAACTTGATAGACCAAATAGAGTCTTCAAGCTTCTATCCAAGCAGAGTTCTTCACACAATTCTTTCACCAATTCTTCATTCAATCTTGCTTAACCTTTTCCATGAGAAACCCTTCAATATATAGGAGAAGGAGAGATGGTTAAATGGATGAGTATGATCCCACCAAATTTTAGAAGTCAGTAGGATGCCAACCATGTGAATGCCAACTCATTTTCTAGAAGATTCCCTTCTAGAACTTTCATGACCTCTTCTATTTTCCAAGCTTAAAAACAGGTTCGCACCCTACCTATAGAGCAGACTGTGAATAGTTCGCACCCTAAGTGTGGGTTGCTTGTGAGAATGAAGGATTTTTGCATCCTGTAACATAGGCAGCCTACGAACTCATCTTAAAAATGTGTTTTTTGGAAGAAGATAGCAGTCACTTTTCTCAGGAAAATTTTTCTTGTGGGAGCCTGAATACATCACTGTAGAGACATCACTAGGGTGACCAAAATAATGTGTATCATTCCCCCATAACTCTTTCTTCATGGTAGGACTACATGCAATGATGTAATTTTATTAATGACGTGAGTATTTACATATGCAAAATTAGGCTCATTGGCCTTAGCATCTGGGCTCTCCGGACTAATAAACACATAAGTATTCCAGCTTATGAACACTTGTCTCACCAACCTATAAACATAATTACAATTCAGTAGGGTCTCAACCTTGGGGTGTTACAATCCCCTCCCCTTGTTTTTGCACTGTCCTCAGTGCAACTTATTTACACAATAATAACAAGATTTCCAAAATCTTCAAAAATATGTGGGTATTCTGCCCGCATAGAATCTTCATTCTCCCATGTTACGTCCTCAGTACCATACCAGGTCCACTAAACCTTTACAAGCTTTATGACTTGATTTTGGAGTTTCTTTTCCTTCGAGTCCAATATGCGCACATGCCACACTTGCAAAGCACCTTCTTGCTCCACCTGAATCACATTCCAATCAATAACGTGATTAGCATCATGTATATAATTTTTGAGAAATGATACATGAAATACATTATGAATAGTCACAGATGTAGGAAATGAAAGCATATAACCTACTGGTCCAATCCTTTCTAGAATTTCAAATGGTCCACAATAGATGGCTGCCAACTAGGAACAACTTCCCAGCTACAGGGAACTTCTGTGTACTTTAACCTTCAAGAAAGCACGATCACCCACTTTAAATTTCCTGTGAGTTCTATTCTTGTCAGCATATTTTTTCTGCCTATCTTGGGAAGTCTTCAAATTCTATTTAATCTTCATCATTTTATCTTCCATTTCCTTCAGCAACTATGGCCCAATCACTGCTCTATCAACTGGGTTGTCCCAGCTTACTGGGGTGTTTCACTTTCTTCCATAAAGTGTTTCAAACGATCTCATCTTCAGTGATGATTGATACCTATTGTTGTAGGAAAATTCTACCAAGTGTAGATAATCTTCCCATTTAGATGGTTTATCCATCACATACATTCTTAACATATCTTCTTCCCATTTAGATGGTTTATCCATCACATACATTCTTAACATATCTTCTATCACTTGATTAACTCTTTTTGATTTCCCATCAGACTCAGGATGATAAGTTGTGCTGAAGTTCAGGTTCATCCTGAACCCTTTGAATAACCCCTTCCAAAACTTTGAGGTAAACTTTGGGTCTCTGTCAGAAACAATTGTCTTGGGAATGCCATGAAAGCATGCTACTTCCCTCATATAAATATCAACAACATCAGTTTCCTTTTGAGTAGTCTTCAATGGAATAAAATGGGCGGCCTTCATGAGCTTGTCTACCACCACCATGATGGAATCATGTTGCTTGTTTGTTCTGGGTAATCCTGTGATGAAATCCATTGTAACAACTTCCCACTTCCACTGAGGAATGGTTAATGGCTGCAACAACCCAACTGGGTGTCTATGCTCAACCTTTACCTTTTGACACTCCAAGCATTTGGCTATGTACTCTGCAATTTCTTTCTTCATGCTTGGCCAATAATATTGGTCCTTGACTGCTGAAACTATATTCTGATATCCTGGGTGTCCCGCATAAGGTACATTATGCATCTCTTTTAAAATCACACCACTCATTTCCGGAGAATTTGGTACATAAACTCTGTTCCTTTACAAGAGTATTCCATCAACATCCAAGCTATAATCTTCTATTTTTTGCAGCATTTTACCTTGCTACAATTTAGATACTAATTCCATGTATTGCAAATCAACTTTTGCAGCCTAAAAAATTATGCACTTAAGATCCATCTAATACATGCTGATGGTTGTAGCATGCAGTTCATGCACTCTCCTGCTGAGTGCATTAGCCACCTTGTTCTCCTTTCCTTTGATGTGCTTGATATCAAAATCATACTCACAGAGAAATTCCAACCATCTACTCCGCCTAGCATTCAAAGTAGGATGATCAAACTAATACTTCAGACCATTATGGTTAGTCCTCAAATAAAACCTATTTCCCATGAGGTAGTGTCTCCACTTATTCAAAGTGTGCAGTATGGCTGCCAACTCCAAATCATTAGTGACATAGATCCTTTCATGCTCTTTCAATTTTTTGGACTCGAAACATATCACAAATCCGTTTTGACTAAGGAATCCACCAAGTCCTTCTTTGCACGCATCTGTGCAAACCACAAAATATTCATCTAGATCTGCAATCTTTAGAATTGGAGCACTGGTTAACAACTGCTTCAATTGTTGGAATATCTTTTCACATTCTTCTTTCCATTGAAACTTCTTTCCCTTCCTTTGCAAGAAAGTGATGGGGTGAGCTATTCTTGAAAACCCGACAATGAACCTTTTGTAGTAGCCAGCTAGACCCATGAAGGATATGAATTCTGTCACATTTTTAGGTGCTGTCCACCCTTTAATGGCCTTAATCATTTCAGGGTCCACTTCTATCCCTTATTCATATATGATATGCCCCAAATAGTGAATTCTGTTTTTATAAAATGAGCACTTGCTCAATTTGGCATACAACTGATGCTCTCTTAGCACTTGCAAAACCATCCTCAAATGATGCTCATGTTCTTCTTCCAACTTGCAATATACAAGGATGTCTGTTCAAGGATAAATTCGTGAGTGCGGACACAGACCAATCTCCCCAGATCCACCTGGATCTGGAACAAACTGTGACAGAATACTACTCTTTCCCTAGTTCTAAAGTATTGAATGGACAAGAGAAGAAGGATGATGTACTTAC
>JASDQU010193532.1:7211-19887 GCA_032191745.1 Picea mariana | reverse complement strand
AACTAGAATGAGTGTTTAGTATTTGGTTTGTTGTTCTATGTATTTATATTGGATGTTGAGTATATATTTAAAAGGGGATGCAAACTATTATTACACCTCTACATCATCAAACATCTAATAACCTTCACAACAAATTGTTTGATGAAATATCTACTCTACAAACTGAGATAAAAAAATTCCAAAAATTTTTAGTGGGGATTTTACACTCTCGCATAGACCAACTAGGAATCTCTAAGTTGGGGGCTCTAGAAAATCCAATTGTAATATGAGTTCTCACCATATCCTTTACATAACCTATTGGGACATCATCCAACGTAAATATCATAACACGCATGACAACCTATCTCTCAATCTAATTCCCAACTCTGTTACCAAGCTGAAATGAAACTATTGTAATCATTCATTTTTAAAGCCAATCTATGACATAAGGTTGTGGTTTTCTTGAACAAGAATTGGACTAGATAACTCTCTGTAAAATGAAAATAGAAAATCAATTACAAGGAAGCATTATAGTTAGCATAATAACTAAGGGACATTGAAGGTAAACTATGCAACACAACTAGATGAAAATGTCAACGATGTGGAATTATTTATATGAAAACATAGAAGATTGTTAAAATGACATAAAATGGAGTAAAATGAGGTTGGTAAGGGTTTCTTACAAAAGCACAAACATGTTTTGCAAATATGTTGCAAAAGGATATAAAATAGATGTTGCATTTCAAATTATTTATATTCGGAAAATATGAAGAAACTATAAGAAAGACCACGCTACACTTATTTTTACACCGAATCATCCCTCATGCACTTTTTTTTTCGTATCTCTACTCACATAGCATGTGTTATTTGGAAAAGGAAAAACACCCAATATGTTAGAATTGAACATGCATGACACACTAAATTTTGTTTAAGAACTTGTTATTTGGAAACTCAAACACCCCCACTGTGTTGGGCTTGATGTAACATCACACAACATGTTTTACCATTGAAATAACTCAAAGTGTGAATGCACCTCAACATGTTGGGCTTGAAGGCACATAATTAAACATATTTTTGTTGGGTCGAGGGCACATATAATAGAACACATTTCAATAATGTCCATTTTAGCATCTCTATATCTCTATCTCTCTTCCCTTATCTATTTTGTCTTTTCATGTTGTTTTCGATAGGATGTCCCTTGTTCGCTTCGAAGGTTCATTATGGTGGATTCCATTTCATATATTATTTGCTAATTGACTCTTCAATGATGGCTTCAAGAACATAGTAAAATGCTTGTTTTTCAGAGTCAAGCATGGGGGTGTTTTGATATTTCTCTATTCTAGGATGTGCCATGGTTATTTCCAAATGGACAAAATTCACAGTATCAAAGAGTGCATATTTTTGGAACTTAGAAAGAAATAATGTGAACTTGAAGTGTTTTTGGATCATGCATTACTTAATCTCTCACACCTATTATTTCCATAAGCTTGATAAATATCACGACAACATAGTTGTTTTGACTCAACCAAGGTTCAAATCTTGTAAGATGACCTTCAAACCCTCTGTGAGTATTTGATTTGTGCAACCATGCATTTTTAAAGCAAAGCTATGGCATAAGGTTGTTACTGCTTCAAACAAGAATTGGACAGGATAGTTTTGTGTACAATCAAAACATAAAATTAATTACAAGGAAACATTATAATCAACATAATAATTAAGGGACATTGAAGGTAAATTAAGCAACGAAACTAGAGGAAAATGTCAATGATGTAGAGTTATTTATATGAAAACGTAGAAGATTTTTAAAATGATAGAATTTGGAGCAAAATAACTTGGAAGAGGGGTTTTGTGCTTTGGTCATGCTTCGATTAAGACTAGTATGGTGTCAAAAACATGATACTCACTTGTCATGGGAAACTATTTCTGAGAGAGACTCCATAAATTCAATAGAGACACCATTTTTAAATAAATAAGGGCTAAATGTTAGTAGTTAATTCAGAAGACTAGCATTTTCTTGGGATTATGGATTAATAAGATAGCAATGGGCAACAATGCTAGCTTTACTCAACACTCTAATTGCAATTGTTTTTTTAATGATTTTTTCTTTTATAACCAATAAAAAACATATTGAATAAACACAAAGGCAATTCAGTTCCATTAGAACATATTAATCAATAAAAAAATTCAACCTATTAAAATGAAAAAAAAAAAAAAAGTTAAAAAATAATTTTAGTTTTTCAAATAAATAATATTAATAATTTTTTTTAAGAAAACACTAAAATATCGATAGATAAATTAAGAAGAAAATAGTAAGAAGTCAAAAGGAGTTAATCACAAAGCAAAAACTATAGTCCCTACTTTAGTAGGAACTAATAAAACAAACGCAAAGGCCAATGACTACTAGAAATGACAACAACTCTTTAGAATGAGCATTGCTAATCAACTAGATATCTTAGAGTGATCTCAAGGGTTGTATTTATGCAGTGAAGCATCCCAAAATAGGAACATGGGGCAACAATTGTCATTTAATGATTGGAGAATAAGTCAACTTCAAATCCTATACATTGGGAAGATAGTGATCTCAAACATAGGACTTTAGTGGACTCCACTAATGAGTGTATAAAATATAGTCACATGTTTTCCAGTCCAAATATGTAATGCACACATTGAATATAACATTGTTTAACTGTTCTACGAAATAGTTTTTTTTGTTGGAATCTCATGACATAAATCTACACAAAATCACTATTTTTTGTTGTTTAAAATCTATTTCTGAATGTATAAATGGATTCACATGTTGAAAAATTCTTGAAGCACTAGGATTATACAAAAATAACCATTCATATCTGCGGATCTAACAATTTCTCGCCTGATTTTGAGCAAAAATCCCCGAAAAATATCGCTAGAAAAAATTCATTTCCTAGAACATTTAGACTATGGTATCGAATACATAAGTAAGAGTGTCTTTTGAAAATAAAGTGTGTATCATTGTAAAAAAAAAATATTTCACCACAGTGCTTGGAAGGAGAAAATTGTTGAATCTCCTCCTTGCAAAGTAATTAAACTAGCAATAGTCTACCAAAGAATTTGTGTAGAAGATATAAAATTTATTCTCTTGGGTTGAGATGAATCACAAATAGTGTTGATATTGGAAGGTTTTAATTTAGTTTGCTTCATAATTGAAGTGAAAGATTCATTGTTTAAAATAAGATTCTAGTGAAGGCAATTGAGTTCAACTTCCCCGTCATCGTTATCTCCACGCTCGACAAACGATGCACCATGATGATGTCGATGATGTGTCATCGTCATGGTAATGACGATGCTGGTGGTGGGGCCGGCCTCAAGTACCTCAGTGCTGCACTATCGACAACCAATCAGTGGACGCTCTTGTCACAGCTGGCATCTACCCATTTGAGTCATCACTCCACCTGCCATGTCAAAATGGGCAATGACGTGGGAATAGTGCATTCTAGATATTCCCACAAATCTTTGAGGGAGAATATAAAAATATCTTATAGCATGAGGATCCACGTGTTCAACCCAGGGTGTTTATTCCTATTTTTCAAAGTTTCTATGGAATATACTCTTATAAGATTAGTCTGTGTTGTCCATAAGTGATAGGTTCGTGGTTAAAAATATCAAGTCCATCCTTCCTGAGTAGGCTTGTAATGCCAAAAAAAACTATAAATTCAATTAAGTGGTAGTCTAATTTTAAATTGATTTCCTAAATAAGGGGAAATATTGTTTTAGCTAACTGACTCTTTATGTGTTTAAAATTGTTTTTTTCCCTTTAACTGCTTATAGTTGAAGGAGGAAAAACACAAAGTAAAAGTTTCAATCATATTTTAATAAACAAATATTTTATATTAAAAAATTATTAAAAAATTAAATTAAATTTATAGGAAAAAGTTAATAATTAATTTAAATTTGTTTACTTGCATTAAAATCTTTAAAACAACACATTCCAAAAATTTATGTCCTGGTTTCTTTTTAAAACAAAATAAAATCACACATTCAATTAAGTTGTGCTACAACAATATAGCAAGAAAGATCATTGACTATAGTATAGCCAAGTAGACACTAATGAAATATGTTAGAAAAGCCAATTTAGCAAGAGTTAAAACTTGTTTCATTTTTGGTGATACTCAAGGTTATTAAGGTATTGCTTGGATTGAACAACCTTTAGAATTTAGATATGAATGATAGGTCGATAACTCTCGTTTTAGAGAGCATCGTGTGATATAAGAATTTGCATTAGAAATATTGAATCATTTTGATTAATGATGGTGAACAAATTCTTTTTATTAAAAAATAAACAATAAAGAAAAATATTTTGTAGTTCTAATTTTAAAATTATAAAGCATTTTCAATCAATTAAAAAAAACTTATTTTAAAAAAAAAATTACAAAATCTCAATCGTAAATAAATTAGCATACTCCGAAGCATGGGAAAAGAAACACTGAAGTGAATTGGGGTAGTTATGTTGTTCAAAGATCATGGGATTTTGTTTAAAATGAATAATATGTATCGTGGCAGTGAATGGGATGAAACATTAATGAATTTGGGAGATGAAGGGATACCTACTTAATAATTATGAGATCGTTGAAGGATTAGGCCAATTGTCTGAAGACATATTGACAATCTAAGACATACAAAAAATGGGAACACTACAAGAGCACTTCGTAATGACGAGAACTAGGTGAAAGCTTTGACTTGGTAGCTTAAGTATCTCTATGATTTTATAAGAAGGTCAAGAGCCTTATTGTAATTACATATTTTGTAAAGTAAAGTTGAGTGAGTTGTGTGTGATGATGTTCTTCTTATTTTGTTGTAAATTGTGTGATGATGCTAGTTGTAGTAGTGTTGATCTCATGATCATTGAATTGTGTATATAAAGTTATATGTCCATGGATGGAGTGATGTTTACAATTGTTGTATGTACCACAAGTCTAACATTGTTGTAGGTAGAGGGCAATGCAAAGAAGAGTTTCTACTATGTGTTACTTTGATATTTCAACATGGGCTCTTCATTCTTGCATCACTAATAAACCCTAAAACCTTAACGACTATAATAATGTAACCATATTTTCATTTTATAATAAGAAATATACATGGTGATGAGATATTATGTTCGTTACTAATTTATGAAAATAACACTCACCCACTATTAGGTATTAGTATAAGGATGAAAACATGAGTGTTAATATTTTTCATAATTTTTATTTAATTTAAAATATTTTTTTTTATGATGGTAAGGTATTGTTGTCATTTATTTCATAACTATTTAAAAAAAAAACATCTCTAACATTTAACCTTGGTAAACAAATTTTTATTAAAAAATGTCAAAGAATTTCATGTTTCAATCTTTAACTTTTAACCATATGATAATATAGTTTATAATCCTCAATATCACCCTCAACAAATTATACTAATATTATGTCTATCTCTNATACATTAAAAAAATAAATTAAATATTGAATGATGAAAAATTAGAATTTTAATATGTTAAAAAAATTAATTTAAAATTCTAAATATATTAATAAAAATATATTTTAATAAAAAGTAATAATTTTAAATATAACTTATAATCTCAATATAACCTTCAACTATCAATCTTATATGCGATAACTTTAAAATTTTAAGAGATCTACAATAACCTTAAAATTTTAAGATATCTTCTCACCTTTAACTTTTCTTTTAATTTTAAATATATAAACAAAAATATAACATAATATGAAGTTAAAATTATTTTAAATATATACATCATAAAATTATAAATAAATGCGGAAGAAATCAAAGTTAAAATTTTGGATATATAGAAAGTTAAAAAAAATTCTTGATTTCCTTCATTTTCCCTAGCTCGGGTAGTTAAATTAACTCCTTCGAAGACCAAATTGAGTTAGGTAAACATTTTCTACATAATTGGGAATAATTCACTGCATATGATTATGAAAAAATGTTGAGAATTGTAGGCATAACATACTTACTAAGATTGTTTCCTGAAATAGGATAATCGAGAGTGCATTGCTTCAGTGATGGTCGTCTCCATCTGAGAATCCTCAGTGGTCATGGCTTTTGCTTAGCTCTTTATTGCTTTCAATGCTCACTCCACCAATGATCTATCTTTGAGTGTCTTACTCTCCTCTAGTATTGGATTTCGTGAAAGGGCCTCTTCTTAATAGCATTTCAATTCGACAACTTTATTTCTGGAAACACTTGGAGGTGACCACTGTAGGTTTTGGGAAATGTTGTAGATGACACACGTCGACGTTTAAATGGCTATCCTTAATCACTCATTCCTAACATAGATCTTAATTCATGGATGCCTCACTCATACCACCATCACTGCTTTCATAATAATCTCCCTTCCTTTTAGTCTTCTTTTTTTGGATTTTTTTCTTGCTCTTACTCTTAATTTTTCAATTCATGTCCAACATCAGGGGGTCAATAGCTAAGACCAACCATGTCACAAGACCAATGAATTTTGAGGATTGTTGGGGTTGTGCAACTCATAGAAAATAGAGAGAAACAAACTCGAAGACCATGCCACCTCGTATTCAGTACCCCCAGATAAGTTGCCAAATAGAGCATTCCCACACCAACCTAAGCCGTCACAAGTCTGAAAATTATGCTATCTAAGATTATTTTTCCATCCATCCTTCCAAAGCTCTCCATCACCTCCACTTATATTTCTATTTTCCAATCAACAATGTCTTCCTCCACCTCCACCACTCCCTCCATCTCGGCTATTGCTTCTCCCAACAGTAACAACTATCATGATGTCTTCATAAGACATAGCGGCTCCGACGTGAAAAATATGTTTGCTAGCTATCTCTATTGTCGCCTCCTATCACATGGTTTGACGGTGTTTTTGGACAATCATGAATTGCAACAGGGATATAATTTAACTTCTCAAATATGTGGTGTTGTTCGAACCACCATTGTCCATGTTGTAATTTTTTCTCCACGACACATGGAATCAAAATGTTTTTTGGATGAGCTATTTCTCACAATGGACTCAACGACTCCTATTATTCCAGTATTTTACCGTGTGACACATGTTGAGCTTCAGAGGACTCAAGGCGAAGATGGGTCGTATGTTGGATCCCTATGCGACCTTGAAAAGAACACAAGGATCGACCATCAAACTCATGAAGGTGAAAGATGGAAAAATGTTCTTTCACTTGTCGTAGACATGAGCGGTTTCGAGTTGGAAGCATGTAATGGGTGAGAGTTCAACCTCTTGATTGCTTGATATTGTACTACTTTATGTTGGGTAGATATATACATAAACACTTTTTTCCATTGATATAGCCTCCTTCACACTCAATTGCTTCAAACACACCATCTTCCCAACAGTCCATTGATTCATAGAATGGCATTGTCATGGAAGTTCCAGAAACAACTGCCACAAACTCTGTGATAGCTGAAAATTGTTGAGTGACTGATCAAAAGAGGGGTAGAGGACACCCATAAACAAAATTCCACGAACCCTGCAATCACAGAGAGTAAAATCTGTAAAGAATGTGTGGGGTGACCCATAATCCTAATATACGGTATGGAAAGTAACCTAGTTTGTGTTTATATATGCTCAAGAGAATGTTTTTGAATGTAAAGTAGCATTGCATGTGGATTTCCACCGCACAGAGTTAGAGAGTACCTCCATAGTGGGGTTTTAGGTGTGTTGGGAAAATCCCATCTCAGTGGCATGTGCAATCCCACGGGTTTAAAAACCTAATGCTAAGAAGAAAAGATCAAGATTTGAGAATACTATTCTAAGTGGTCATGCAACTACCCAAATTCGTTTTCACAATGAAATAGGTAAGGATCATGAATATTTTGAAGTGAGCATTGTCATGTTTTTGTTATTTGAATGGATATCGTCATTATATGAGGATATTGAAAATTGAGCATATTATATTAGTGAACTTAATTTTTCTCTTCTTTTATTCCAAAATATCTTAATTAACATAATATTTAAACCATAGAAAAAATAATAATATCATAATCAACATAATATTCAAATAATCAGAAAAAATAATATAAAATGTGATTAGAAAACCAATTTTGAAAAAAACCCATAATAATAAAAAAAATTACTTCACATGTAGGAGTGCATGTCAAATTTATGCTCTGCAAGTGGGTATTTCGTTGGCTTATCTCGTACCCTTGGATAAGGACTCATAAATATTTTCCCCTCTTTCTTATCATTAAAAACTATCTTTGATATTTTGAGGAGGCTTCTAAAGACGGTGGCCGGGGAATTTACACATGGAGACCCTACACTCAGAACACCTTTCTGTCAAATTGCTGACACGACACAACAAAAACATGTTTAGGCTATTTGTGGAAAATCCTCTCGACTAACAGAGCCGTGTCCGACCCGTTTATTTCAGAATAAAACTTGCTCCTCTTTTATTGTTCAACGGATTCAAACTGTCCATCCCTTCATTTTTGGCCATTTCCAACTAAAACTGGTCGTGAGTGGGTGGAAAAGCTCGGCCCTGCATGAAATACTTGAAAGTCGACCTCAGGATTGCTTGTTTCGGCCTAGGATGCATCAAGTTGGGTTTCAACTTGAGGCCAATGTATGTGGATGGATTTTGGAGTTGGTGAGTCATCCATGTCAATAGGGAAGACACACAGAAAGAGAGGATTCATAGATTGCAATAAACATATGAAAACTTCTTATTGCGTTTGGACATACGACGAAGCTGAGTAGAGAAACCTCTCCTTAAATAACACCTTCTGTGTAATTAATCAACAATACTAGTACTAAAAACTGGATGTTGTCTCCTCCATGCTCTTTCTTCTCTAGTGAGAGGTTTACAAAGATTTCAATAACCCTTCACTTGACACATTTATGTCATTTGCAACTAATTTACTAGCTTTTCCAAATCAACAACCTTTTTTTCACATTGTAAATCCATAATTTTCTTAGAAGATGGGTGGACAAATTAGAATCATATTTTTCATGAGTCATAAACATACAAAAGTTATGTGTTTAGAAGAAAACATATGAAAGTATTGTTTTCATATCAAAATTATTACTAGCATATGTGACACATCCACTGCTCGAGTGCCTTAAATAGTCACCCATGTGAGGTAATTTCGAAAATATGATATCTTTCTTATAAAAATAATGAACATAATAACGTAAATGCAATATCGAGAAATATGCATGAATAATAAATAAATCATAATTGGTCATGCACAACAAATAATAACAACTAGCATGCCTTAAACATATCACGGAGATAAATAAAGTACACAACAGAATAAATCACAGAGAAACATAGAGAGACTTATCTTCTAAAAGAATTTCACCAATTGGTTGAAGATGTCGTATAATCCATCAAACCTTAGACACTATTTTTTTAGATCTCAATAGCAGGTCATCCTGAGCCAGGGCTTTGAATCCACAAGGACGGGTCCTAGGCTGATTCTAGTTTCCCAAACCAGTTTGGGTAATCAACTCTCACAGTTTCTCAACCATCCAACAATCTCATTTTACTAGCTCTCTTTCCCATCAGCCTACACAACCAAAAAGAATGAATCCCCCTTCACTTCCACGCAATCCCTCAGGTTGCTCACCTCGATCTAGGGATCCAATGCTATTGGTAAGGAAATCTCAATGCTAGAAACTTCCAATATTCTCAAATGTAGACAATCTTGGAATTATTGTCAGCATTCTCATGCACACAGGCATCAAATCCTTGTTGGAACACCAATAGTTCCTACACACAACAACCATGGCTCATTACCTCCAACAATTTGTCTCCCCATTTCCCACAACCAGATCCCCCGTGAGAAAGAAGGAAAGCACTGGTGAACAAGAATCTGGTGGCCAAATCAAACTAGCAACCTAAAAGAATGAAGCAACAACAATCAGGAAACCAACCAAATGAAGCAACAATGGAATTGGTAACCACAATGGAGTAACCACCATCAAGTAACCCCCAACTAGCCCACTATAACTCTTGTCCTTGTCCATCTCACAACCAATGATGTATTTATTATTAAAAGTATCACATTCCCTAATCTCTCCGACCTTTTGAATTGTTTGGGCACTCTGGCCTCTCATCAATAAACAAAATACGTTAGCTAAATTGATTTCCTAAATAAAGGGTAATATTGTTTTAGCTAAATTGATTTCCTAAATAAAGGGTAATATTTTTTTAGCTAACTGACTCCTTAGGTGTGTAAAATTGTTTTATTTTGATAGACTAAAGCTAACCGCTTATACTTAAAGGATAGCAATATCCATCCTGTTGCACAGTATTCAATGCTACGTTAAGTGAAGTGGTATATAAACTGTTGGATTTGAAAGCAATTTCAACTACCTTTACACCACCCTATATGTGTATCAGGGTGAATATTGGATACCACTGACTCTGCTTGTCCTTAGATACTCATCATTTCATCTCATAGTAGTGGAACCTTACACCCTCTTGTTCGTGCAGAAGATTATTAAAAGAACTGCTCAGCTACAACCAATTGTTAAAGCATGACAAATACACCCATATGTAGTCGAACTCATTAGGTTCTTAGAACTTATGAAAAACATAGAGTAAAAGTTTCAATCTTATTTTAATAAAAAAATTATTTTTATATTTAAAAATTAATTTAAATTTATAGGAAAAATTTAACAATTAATTTAAATTTTTTTACTTGCTTTAAAATCTTTAAAACAACACATTCAAAAAATTTATGTCCTAGTTTTTTAAAAAAATCACACATTCAATTAAGTTATGCTACAACAATATATCAAGAAAGGTTATTGACTATAGTATAGCCAAGTAGACACTAATGAAATATGTTAGAAAAGCCAATTTAGCAAGAGTTAAAACTTGTTTCAATTTCAAGAAAGGTTATTGACTATAGTATAGCCAAGTAGACACTAATGAAATATGTTAGAAAAAACAATTTAGCAAGAGTTAAAACTTGTTTCATTTTAGGTGACACTCAAGGTGACTAAGGTATTGCTTGGATTGTGTTGTTCCCTTTAGAATTTAGATATGAATGATAGGTCGATAACTCTTGTTTTAGAGAGCATCGTGTGATATAAGAACTTGCATTATAAATATGCAAACATTTTGATTAATGATTGTCAAAAAATTCCCTTTATTAAAAAAACAACAAAGAAAAATAGTTCGTAATTCCCATTTTAAAATTATAAATCACCTCCAACAAGTCCCAAAAAATCCCATTTTGAAGGAAAAATCACAAAATCCAAATCCTAAATAAAATTAATCAATAGTACTAAGTACTAAAAATTGGATGTTGTCTCCTCCCTCTTCTCCATTGAGAGGTTTACAAAGATTTCACTAACACTTGATGTGACACATTTATGTCATTTGCAACTAATTTACTAGCTTTTCCAAATCAACAACCTTTTTTCACATTGTAAATCAATAATTTTCTTAGAAGATGGGTGGATGAATTAGAATCATATTTTTCATTAGTCATAAACATACAAAATTTATGTGTTTAGAATAAAACATATGAAAGTACTTTTTTTCATTAGTCATAAACATACAAAATTTATGTGTTTAGAATAAAACATATGAAAGTACTTTTTTCATGCCAAATTTATTACTAGCATATGTGACACATCCACTGCTCGAGTGTCTCAAATAGTTACTTGCTTAAGGAAATTTTGAAAATCTGATACCTTTCTTATAAAAAAAAAAAAATGAACATAATAACGTAAAGGCAATATCGAGAAATGTGTATGAATGATAAATAAAGAATAATTGGTCATGCATAACAAATAATATCTAGAAATGTGTATGAATAATAAATAAAGAATAACTAGTCATGCACAACAAATAATATCTAAAAATGTGTATGAATAATAAATAAAGAATAATTGGTCATGCACAACAAATAATAACAGTTATCATGTCTTAAACATATCATAGAGATAAATCAAGTACACAACAACATAAATCACAAAGAAACATAGAGAGACTTCTCTTTTAAAAGAATTTCACCAATTGGTTGAAGATGTCGGATGGTCCACCCAACCTTAGATACTATTTTTCTAGATCTCAATAGCAGGTCACCCTGAGCGAGCGCTATGAATCCACAAGGATGGGTCTTAGGCCAATTCTAGTTTTCCTAAACTAGTTTGGGTAATCAACTCTCACAATTTCTTAACCATACAACAATCTCAATTTACTAGCTGTCTTTCCCATCATCCTACACAACCCAAAAGCATGATCCCCCCTTCACTTCCACGTGGTCCCTTAGAATGATCACCTCGATCTAGGGCTCCAATGCCACTGGTAAGGAAATCTCAATGCTAGAAACTTCCAATATTCCCAAATGTAGACAATCTTGGCATTATTGTAAACATTCTCATGCAAACATGAATCAAAACCTTGTCGGAACACCATTAGTTCTTACACACAACAACCATGGCTCACTACCTCCAACAATTTGTCTCCCCATTTCCCACAACCATATCCCTTGTGAGAAAGAAGGAAAGCAATGGTGAACAAGACTCTGGTGGAAAAATAAAACTAGCAACCTAAAAGAATGAAGCAACAACAATCAAGAAACCAACCAAATGAAGCAACAATGGAATTGGTAACCACAATGGAGTAACCACCATCAAGTAACCCCCAACCATCCCACAAAAAGAGTTTAAATAAAAAAGATGGCCAATTCACGGTGTGGTCCTCCCAAGAGA
>JASDQU010193531.1:7079-19911 GCA_032191745.1 Picea mariana | reverse complement strand
TAGTGCTGAAGTAGACCAGAGAACCAGGGTCCCATTGAGAAATGGAATCCACCATGCTGAAGTAGTCCAACCGCCATTGTAAACTAGGGTCCCATGTCCAAGTGCTCATGTGAACTCCACATGGAAGATATCGGCACCCAATAACCAACTGAAAATGATGCTCCCAATACTGACACCTATCATGTGGATCCAAATAAGAATATCCAACCACATAGTGGGAAAGGGTCAACGTTGAATCTGGAAGGAACAATACCATTGTAGAATATGCAGGCTAGATTTTGGTAATCATAACTGGCTCTTGATGTGGAACATTGATGTTCTCTACAGAAGGTGGAGTAGAGTCATCAAATAAAATATGGAAATGGTTGTCATCCCAGAAATGACAACTATCCATATACCAATCATCACAATCGGCCTCAAAATTATACCAAACATATATTTATTGATTATATTAATCCCTGAGGTCTGCCATAAGAAATATCTCCTGCATGCTATCCAATGAATCTTGAATACTACGAAAACTATCATTGAGGCCATCTACAAAGTCATCCAATCTGTCATTCAATTGGGCTTTGAATGTTTTAGTAATCTGTAGAATTTCTTTGAGGGTTTGAGAAGAAATAGCCATCTGAGTAGCCTACGAAAATTTATGAACTCTGCAGTCCCGCCACGGTCATGAAAAAACCCAAAAAAATATAACAATACATTACTGCAGAAAATCGCAACATTTTTTGGAAAAGCCCTGAAAAAATGTTGAATTTAAAATGCTCGTAACTTCACTTCCCGGACTCCGTTTCGGCTGATTTTGTTTTTGAAATTGGGTGAAATTGTGAGAGGAACTCAGATATGTAGCTTGTTTGGGAAAATTCATCCTCCAACTATTACAAAAATAAAATAAAAACCGCGTCTCCATCCGCAGAAAAAACCCTAAAAAGTTGCAGATTTTAAAACTTCAATATCTTGACTTCCCGGACTTTGTTTCAGACGATTTTGTTTTTTCAAATTGGGTGTTTTTGAGAGAGGAACTCATATATACAACCTATTTTTACAAATTTTGCACAGAAATATACTGAAAATTTCTGGAATGTCGAGGCCCTCTTTTTTCTTCTACAAAAAAAAAATCTACAAAAATTAAAAATATTTTCCCACAATGCCTTCTCTGATACCACTTGTTAAGAACCCCAAGAATGAATAAAAAATATCACAATAGATCCAAATATATCTGAATACGATCACCACACAACATATATGATATCTGATACCACTTGTTAAGAATCTGAATATATCTACAAATATAATCACCACAAATACTGAATACACAATAGATCCAAGAAGCAATATAGAAGAACGATATGAAAAATCTTTTTTATTACTATCAAATCCTTGAGGTAGGTCAACACCATACTATGGATCCTATTATGGAAGGGATCATCTCTTCTTCACTTGCCTCTTTGAGGGGGCTTCCTCCTAATGAGCTTCAGCTCCAAACACAATATTTCTCTTGATGTCCCATTACATTGCTTGAATCTGTTTATATAGTGCTACCATCACCTAAGAACATTCTAGAGGAGGAATCTTCTAGAAGTAGAAACTTCTAAGAAGTCTTCTTACAATTATTATATCTAACTACCCATTTATTATATCTAACTACCATAGTGGGCCTTATTTAATAATATAGTGGACCTGGTCCACCTTACATTGAATGAACTCCACTATTATCACTATGGACCCTCTGGGGCCCCCCACTACCTCTCTATATACCTTACATTCCATCCCCCTTATGAAAGCGTTGCCCTCAATGCTTAATATAAAACCATATACTAGGGTCCCATGGATAAGTGTGGACCATAGTGCTGAAGTAGACTAGAGAACCAGGGTCCCATTGAGAAATGGTAGCCACCATGATAAAGTAGTCCAACCGCCATTATAAACCATGGTCCCATGTCCAATTTCTTATGTGAACCCCACATGGAAGATATTGGCACCCAATAACCAATTGAAAATTATGCTCCCAATACTGACACCTATCATGTGGATCCAAATAAGAATATCCATCCACATAGTGGAAGATGATCAAAGATGATTATGGAAGGAACAATACCATTGTAGAATATGTAGACTGGATATTGGTAACTAGCTCCTGATGTGGGACATTGATGCTCTCTACAGAAGGTGGAGTAGAGTCATCAATCAAAATATGGAAGTGGTTGTCATCCTAGAAACGACAACTATCCATATACCAATCATCGCAATCGGCCTCAAAATCATACCAAACATATATTTCTTGACTATATTCATCCCTAAGGTCCACCATAAGAAACCTCTCCTGCATGTTATCCAAAGAATCTTGAATACTAAGAAAACTATCATTGAGGCCATCTTCAAGGTCATGTAATCTGTCATGCAATTGAGATTTGAATGCTTCAGTATTTTGTAGAATTTATTTGAGGGTTTGAGAGGAAATAGTCATTTAAGCACCCTATGAACTCTTCGGTCCCGCAATTGTCATGAAACAACCCAAAAATTAGAGCAATAAGTTATGAAACTCGTTGGCCCACAATGTCTGCCAATGAAGGTGCTCTGATACCACTTGTTAAGAACCCCAAGACTGAATAAAAAATATCATAATAGATCCAAAGATATCTGAATACAATCACCACACAAGATATATGAAACAATATAGAAAACTACACTTCATTATATCAAAACCCTTGAGGTAGGGAAACACCATACAATGGATCCTATTATGGAAGGGATCCTCTCATGTTCACTTGCCTCTTTGAGGGGGCATCCTCTTATTAAGATACCACTCCAAATACTACATTTCTCTTCATATCCCATTACATTGCTTGAACCCCTTTATATAGTGCTATCATCAGCTAAGAACATTCTAGAGGAGGTATCTTCTAGAAGTAGAACCTTCTAAGAAGTCCCCTTACATTTGTTATATCTAGTTACCCATTTATTATATCTAACTACCATAGTGAGACTTATTTAATAATATAGTGGACCTAGTCCACCTTACATTGAATTTCCTCCACTATTATCACTATAGGCCCTCTGCTCTCCCCCCCCCCCGCACTACCTCTCTAGCTACCTTACAAGAGGACTTTGACATGTTCTTATTTGAATTTGATGTATTGTGTAGAGGCTATGACTATACCTTCGAACCCCAGAAACTAAAGTTATTTCCTTCCACTTTGAAAGGGGCAGCTTTACGATGGCTTATGGGACTAAGGGGAGGAATTGTAAATTCATGGGACGAAATGAAACAAGCCTTCCTTAAAAACTACTAGGACTACTGTAGAACCAGGGATTTAAAGGATGAAATCTTTAAAATGGTTGCAAAATAAAATGAAACACTAGAAGAATATGTTGAAATATTTCAATATAACCTGTAGAGATCACCTTATGGTACACTACCAGGTGAGGTATTTAAAACCACTCTAATAAAAGGTATGAAGGATGACTGGGTAGAAGCGTTAAATTTGATGGGTAAAGACGATGTTTATCAAAAAATGTATGATGAAATTATCCAATTGTGTATTAGGTGTTTGCGCAGTAGTACACAAACCAGATCGGTAATACGAGGTCCCATCACCAGAAGTAGTAACATTACTAGTGGGAGTGTCACCTGAGCAGAAATTGGAAATATTTTGGAAAATTTTAAAACTGACATTTTGGGTACTTTGACTATGCAATTGGATGTTCTATAGGCTAAACAGAGGCATGAAGAAAAAAAATAGTCGTTGGCTATATTTTTTTCATGGTGCAGAAAGAAACATAGTCCAAGGGAATGTCTCTTAGACATGGTTCAAACATGTGCTATCTATGCCAAAGATCATGCGATAGAACAATGTCCATCACTTCTAGGACTAAAGGCCATCTTTAAAGAAGTAGAAGAAGAAACAAAACCAGTATATCTGATGGGTCAATGTCACCAATGGCAGGCTCGTCCCTTAGGTATGCTACAATATGCTTCCTCTTTCTTTCATGGACAATATAATTAACAACATAATCCTGGAAATGCATGGCAGGTCCAACCATTTTCTAATCCCACCTGGAAGTCCCAACAAGATCCTACTGCACCTTAGCCAAATAAACTGGCTGCCACTCCTACTTGGCCTCACCTGCAGTACTCTACCCCATTTTGGAAGAATTCAAATAATAGTCCCTATCCTTCACAGTGGACTAGCATAGCTGCCCAAGCTCCCAATTGGACTCAAAACTGGAAGCGCCCCATGGGACTGGCCAATCAACCTATGGGAATGGTTCAACAAGCTCAGTTCACTTTACAAGCTCCACTTCAATTGCCCCAAAATCCCCAACCTCAAGTACACCCCCAACTACCAGCTCAACCCAACCTAAATCCTAATAACAGACCAGTCCAGCTCGTCTAAAGTGTTGAGAAGTTGGAATGTGAAATGAACTCTATAGGATGCAACGAGCTTCGGTTAAGGTCAGGGCGTGTAGTTTCTCCTGAGGAAAGTATCATTCATCAAGAACAGGAGAACGAGAATGATAGACAACCAACAATAAACCCATCGAGTTTGGTTATAACAGAAGAAGTAAAATAGGGGGGAAACACAGTCAAGCAACAAAATCCTGATAAAGACATAATTTCTTCTCCCCATTCCCTAAAAGGATAATGATAGCTAAACCAGTTGTATGTCCCAATTTTGATATCGTCGGGGAAATAAAAAATATATGTGTTAAAATCCCACTCCTACAGGATATACAAGATATTCCTAATTATGCGAAAAAAATTAAAGAATTATGTGGGAAAAATCCTGGAAGGAAAACTAAGAATCCATCAACCGTTCATGTGGTAGGAACCTTATCCGATCTTATTTTAGGCAAAAAGGAGCTTGTCAAATACATAGACCCAGGAAATCCTGTGGTAAAGGTTCAGATACAGGGCTTCTCTTTCCCAAATACATTGGTGGATTTGGGAGTATCCATCAATATTCTGACCACCAAGACTTGTAACATCCTGGGTATCACTTCCTATGAACCAACTTCAACTTTGTTAGAATTGACTGATAGATCAGTCGTTAAACCGGAAGGCACATTACAAGACTTAGAAGTCTTAGTTGACTCTTGGGAATACCCAGTTGATTTCCTAGTTATCAACCCAAGAAGTAGACTAGATGGACACCCGTTAATATTAGGGAAATCGTGGCTAGCAACAACAGATGCATACATAGGATGTCACATAGGAAACATGAAAATTGCTAGAGGAAGTGCTATAAAGAACCTTATATTGTATCCTCTAGCTAAACCAAGTGCGCCTTTCATACACCAAAAATTGCAACCACCCATATATCCGACAAAAAACATAATCCCTCCTCTCGCATTACAAGAAGCTCTTGGTCTCAAAAATCAATTAGACGATGATGTGATCAACAGCTTCATTAACATCCCAACGGTTATAAGTAACCCAACATGTCAAATGCTAAAGGTCATTTTAGATAATGAAGCACAGGGAGATTCTTTGGAAGAATTGATTGATCAACACATTCCCACTATTGTTGCCCATAACATCATTGAAATTTAAATCACACCAAGAAGAATTTTGAATATTAACGCCAATTTGAATGACCAACAACATCAAAAATTAATTCAGATCCTTTCTAAATACCAACAGTATTTTGCCTGGGAATATTCTGACATGAAGGGCATCGATCCCCAACTATGTACACACCATATCTATATCAAAAAAGATTCCTGACCCATATGACAACCCCGGTAAAGATTAAACCTTCATCTCAGGGACATTGTCAAAGAATAATTACCAAAACTATTGGATGCGGATTTTATATATCCTATTTCAGATATCCAGTGGGTCTCCCCACTAGTAATCGTCGCTAAAAAGAATGGTTAGTGGAAAATCTATGTAGACTACAGAGAAATCAATCAAGCTACCCAGAAGGACCATTTTCCCCTACCTTTTATAGATCAGGTCCTTGATACTTTAGCAGGGAAGCAATTTTTCTCTTTCCTAGATGGCTTTAGCATTTATAATCAGATTCAAATTGCTCCAGAAGACCAGGATAAAACTACATTTACATGTCCTTGGGGTACCTTTTCAAATCGAGTCTTTTGCTTTGGGTTATTTAATTCTCTGGCTACATTCCAGAGAACTATTTTAAGCATATTTGTTGATTTAATTAATGAGGGACTTGAAGTTTACATGGACAATTTTACACCTTATGAAACTAGCTTTGATCAGGCTTTAAGAAATCTCGAGAAGATACTGAAACAATGCATTGCTACTAGGCTATGTTTGAGTCGTGACAAATGTCATATGATGATGACTGAAGGGGTGGTACTAGGACACTATGTTTCTGCAGACATAATCAAGGCAGACCCAACAACGATAGAGGTAATTCTTAATTTGTCTACACCTTGTACATAGACCGAGGTACATGGTTTCCTTGGATGTGTAGGATATTACCACAGATTCATAGAAAAACTTTCAAGAATAGCTGCACCTTTACATGCTTTAACTAGTAATGTGGAATTTCAATGGTCTGATAAGTGTGATGTTGCATTTGCATAGCTTAAAAGGTTACTTTCAATAGCATCGGTGCTGAGAGGACCAAACTGAAAGCTACAATTTCACATCTCTTCATATGCATCATATGTCACTATAGGAACTGTCCTTAAATAGGAATAAGACAAGAAACCTTATGCTATTTACTTTATTAGAAAAAATCTTACCCCTACCGAATTAAATTACACAGTAACAAAAAAACAATTTTTAGTTGTTATACATGATATTAATAAATTTTGACACTACATAACATGATATCCAGTGTTTTTATATACTGATCACTCTGTCATTAGATATTTAGCTAAAAAACCAATTACTAATGGACGGGTTACTCGGTGGTTGTTGTTGTTGCAAGAATTCAACATCACGATTAAGGATCACCGTGAAGAGAAAATCTTGTTGCAGATTTGTTGTCTTGTATACCCAAGGAAAATAACTCTTTGACATTCGAAGACCAATTTCCAGACGAACATTTGTTCACTGTAACTATTAAAACACCTGGGTATGCTATTGTGGTGAATTATCTGGCAGTTGGGAAATTGCTAGCACACCTATCATCAAGAGAAAGGAAATTAATTGTTCAGCGTAGTGCACAGTTCACCTACATTGGTGTATATCTTTTCCACACAGGTTCTGATCTTCATATCCGAAGATGTATCAGAGAGGATGAAATTCATGATGTCTTGAAGGCGTGACACGATGAGCCTTGTGGCGGACACTTTGCAGACCGTGGGATTGGGCATAAGGTTTTTCAAATGGGTTATTATTGGACCTCGATATTTAAATATGCAAAGAAGTATGTCCAGGACTGTGATAGCTTTCAAAGAATGGGCCGAACAGGCCAGGCTGATGAAATTCCCCTGCAACCACAGGTGGTGGTGGAACCTTTCGAGAGATGGGCACTGGATTTTGTTGGCCTCTTTAACCCAAAATCAAACCAAAAATCTTATATATTAGTTGCAACAGACTATATGACCAAGTGGGTAGAAGCAGTGGCCTTACCAAACGCAACTGAGGAAGTAGTCATTAAATTTATTTTTGAACTATTTGTAGGCTATGGATTACCCATGAAGTAATAATGGATAGAGGGACACAATTTAAAACACATAAAATCTTGGCCACTCTACACAATTATCACATTCAACATAGGTTTACCTCCCCATACAACCCCTAGGCAAATGGACAAGTGGAAAGTACCAATAAAGACTTGGAGGCAATCTTGACAAAAATAGTCTCAACAGACCATCAAAATTGGGCAGCCGAGCTTCCAAATGCCTTATGGGCCTATCGCACAACATGGCGTAACACTACTGGCTACTCTCCTTATCACCTAGTCTTTTTTAAAGAGCCAATCATTCCAATTGAATTTGAGATAAAGACTCTAAAAATGGCCCAGGAAATGGGACTAGATCTTACAGAAGCACAAACACAGCCCTTACAACAACTCAATGAGTCAGATGAAGAACATTGTTTTTCCCTTCAGCGCACAACTGTTATTCAGTAGCAGAGAGCTAGGTGGCATGACAAGCATATCAAGAAGAAATCATTCGAGAAAGGTGAATGGGTGCTTCTTTATGATTCCAGATTTCAAGATTTTCCTCGGAAGTTGCAAACAAGGTGGATGGGACTGTATGAAATCAAGGAAGTACATGATAATGGCACTGTCAATTTGGTTACCATCGATAGGTCTGGTTCTCCTTTTTTAGTAGATGGACATCGCCTATGGCTCTACCATCAACCACTTTCAAAAGAATCCTTTTGCCAAGAAGTAAGTAACGATCCTACTATTCAGATTTTAGCTGGCTGAGAAGGTAACCTAGCAGCTTCAACTCCATGAAATTGTTGTTTTTATCCAGCACTGTACATACTGTATATACTTTTCTTTGAATATTTGATTGATTTTTTAAGTTTTTACTTTCTAGGGAAGTCGCTATAAAGAGATTTGGAGAACAAAGACTAGAAAGGGTGTAAAATATGACTGTAATGAAAATATAATTAAAACTCTTTTCTGTTCTTTATTTATAACTATTACATGTCTTCTATCTTTCAAATTCAAACTCCAAATTTCTCTTGTTTCACTTTGAAGAAACCATTAGATATAAACCTTTGTTTTTATATAGGAGATGAATATGTCATGTTTCACAGCAAAAGTCGGACGATTGCACTAAAAAGATGCACGACTGTGACTGTAGTAAATAGAAATGGAGGCGTGACATCGTAAAACATATAATATATTTTACCCCCTGATCATTGAATAACCCTACCCGTAAAGTTATTAAATGAATTTAGTTGATGACTAATCAATCCTAGATTCGCTAAAAAAACAAATCTTCATGCAGGAGGTATCCAATTAATTAATTAGATGGTTCAATTTGAATATCATCATCATCTTCCTAGAACTTCAATTGTTGTTCCTTTTATCAGTTTCCTTCCCTTTGGACAGTTGACATTCCTTTGGACAGTTGTCATTCCCTTTGCAGGTAATGTCATTCATTCGAACGTAACAACTGTCATTCCCTTGGTTGCGATTGTCGTTCCCTTTGCGAGTAATGTCGTTCATTTGAACGAAAAATATGTCATTCCCTTGCTTGCGATTGCCATTCCTTTTGTAGGTAATGTCTTTCATTCAAATGTAACAACTGTTTTTCCCTTTGTGGTTGTTCCCTTTGTTGTTCCTTTCACTTGAAATGAATGATTTTTGTTTCCACGAACAACACGTGTTGTTTTTATGACTGCCCCCTTATATGTTTCATTATTCCTTTGGATATGAACTTCAATCATTAATTTTCAAAGGCATCATTTCTAATTATCATGGAAACGATTTTTTTTTTTTTTTTTTGAGG
Source organism: Picea mariana (assembly GCA_032191745.1). Lineage (NCBI taxonomy): Eukaryota > Viridiplantae > Streptophyta > Pinopsida > Pinales > Pinaceae > Picea > Picea mariana. Next base: position 10,512 of record JASDQU010193531.1, on the reverse strand, counting down.
AATATTTAGCATACCTTATCAAATTGTTTATGGATTGATTCTTCTGAATTATATTAATATCGTTCATGATCCATAACCGCCATAATTAGTTTCTTTTCCCTATATATACATATACTTGAATGATAATTTCCCTTCACATCATAATAAGGAGTCTAAGGCACATTTTTACTTGGCATTATTACACCTCTTACACCATCACAAAATCTTAAGGAGTAGATGAGCCTCCCTTAATAATGAAAAATAAACAGAGATAAAAATACAATAAAATAAAACCTTAAAAAAAAAGGAAAATCAAAAGAAAAAAACCTTCGAGAAAAAGGATAGAGGGTCTCATCATCAGACAACCTACCACGTTCATAAGAGATTAACATAAGTTACATTCCCACTATGGCTACCACACCAGGGCAATGGCCTTTGTCATTTAGGGTCAAAGGACAAGAGGTCTCATCACAAACCGACTTGTTCACTTTGTTATGATCTAGTGAGTGGCATTGTTGTTATCTGTTTACCAAACCAGGGCAATGGCCTTTTTGTGAAAAGACAATCCAAATTACTTATTAAGGATACTGGCTCATCTATGGGATAAATGGAAACCATGTCGAGGCTATGGACGCCTACTGGCAGCAGTGGCTTTGCCTTTGGTATTGAAGTTTATCTTAAATTGCCAAACTTTTATTATGCTCATAGATTTCATTTATTTGAGAAGAGGCTATCATTCTTGCTATATTAAAAACAAGGGAGGATAAAAAAATTATGACAAGTGGCATACTTATAAAAATTGGATATATTAAAAATATTAGAAATTTCTTCCTTAACACTTTGGGTATTGGTATTTCGGCTTGCTCTTTCCACAAAAGATCTGATTATCATTCATTTCCATGATTAATATTAAGTTTCTTTAGAAATTGTTAACGGTTGTTCTACCCATTGGTGGCTGCATAATAAATAATCGATCACTTGACTATCCATAATTAATACATTCACACATACGACCAGTTGAGGTTGACCTTTCACTCATTGGGGGGTGGAAATTCTGCACAAGTTAACGATAAGCCATAATAATTACAGACAATGGGAAGCTATGTTATATTGTTATGTAATTTTTTTATATATACCATTCCTGTTAATTTCCTTTTATAGGTTGGTCTAACAAGTTTCAAAGGTGGGAACGATAGTTGTGCCGATTTTCTTGAAGAAAATATGGGTGGCCGAATTATTCGCCGTGAACCTAAACTATTACGAGTTACTGATCAGGCTAGGGAAATTCTAAACCATTTAGGGTGGACACAATATTTTAACAGGTTGCAGGCTACAGGGATTTGATACAAATATTTCACTGGAATTCTTCCAAAATATATAGGGGGAAATCTCAACACTTAGGGGCATACAAATACTAGTCATTGACGCCATCATAGTTGACGTTACAGGCTTTCCAAATGAAGGAAAAAAATGGACTGGTAAATACACAACACTCCAGGAAGCTGTGGAATCTTTTGCAGAACCAGGGGAGGAATTTGACAAGACAGGAAAAGGCTTCAACCCCATTTCTCTTAGTGAATCTTGGAGGAATCTAGCAGGTGTGGTGCAAAGATACATTACATGCGATGGACGATATGACATGGTGAGACCTCGCCACCTCAAGATGTTGGAAGCGTTAAAACAACGGTTAGTATTAAATATGCCATTTATTTTAAATAACATTTTTCATGAGGTAGTTGGAAGAACTAAAAAATGATAAAGACCCTCATAGCATAATCAGTCATCATGGGCTGGTAAAATTAATAGTATTCAAGGAATTAAAGCATGCACAAATAACATGGAAAGACCTAATTAATCTCAATAGACCCTTGCAAATAGAGAAACCAGAAGTTCCCCAGTCAGAGATCCGCCCTGAAATTCCTCCACAAGGAATTGAGGTAGTTCAGCTAGAGGGTGAGAGTGCTCAAATAAAAATACCATCCACTCAGCCTGAAATTGAAACAAAACTTATTCAGTTGGTAGAGGAGCATTCAAAAGAAGAAACTCAGAGTATGCAAGCAGGAACATCAAAAAGGAAAAGACAAAGAACAACTTCTTCTCCTAAAACGCCCTCTGTTAAAAGAAGAAATGGTAGAAAGACAAGACAATATAAAAACACTCAAGAGACTGTGCAAACATAAGAGCCACCATAAGAAAACCTTGTATGGAAGCAAGATGATTTCCTTGAAAGATATGAAGAGGATATGGCCCAAGTGTTGGGAAATTTGGGAATGTCTCTTATTGAAGATACAGACAGTCTAGAAGAACCCCAAGCTCCAATCTCTCTTCCTTCAAACTCTGTTTTTGATAATCCTGATGTAGAGATGTCATCCTCTCCTATGAGGGAATATACTAATGTAGCAGAACAACCAGAGCCTCAGTTTAACGAAAGCAGTCCTTTAGAGAAACAAGAATTCCCAGAGGATATAGGGAATGAATTGCCAATTGATCAAGATTTTTGAAGACCTTGAAATTCCCCTTGGACATAAAGAAACAACAGAAGAAGGCAATAGCCGAATCAAAGAGAAGGAACATGAGAATAAGAAACTGAGGAGGAAGGTCAAGAGAATGAAGGTATTAAAACAAGAAACTAACAGATTGAAGGGAAATATTAGACAACTTAAGAAGCGGTTGGAACAATCTGACAAATGCTATAGGAAGAAGAAATATAGGAGAGTTAGAATGCAGGGAAGAAATCCACTTCCTACTGGAAGGGTTCAAAGAGGGTAAATTCATACTCACTCTATTGAAACACAAACAAATTTTCATGTACCCTTGGATTCAGTTGAAACATAAAATCAGACAGATTCTCCAGTAACAGTAGAAAAACTTGTTCAGACTGAAGGGGTGCTTCATTCCTCTGAACATGATGGTAGTATCAGAAGACTGGAAGTAGAATTGGAACAGTCCCAACATACATTAACCCAATGTTGAAATGAAATGGTGCCAGTAAGATAGCATCATAAAATTGTCAAACAACTTCGAGCAATGTCAGTAACTGAAAATGAAACCTTTGTTGACGTCAGTAGAGCAAGAGAAAAGGTAAAGAAGGTGCAAGGTCATCTTGATGGTGATTTGGAGCAAATAAAAAATATTTTCTCTATTTATTTTGATGCATTAGCTTGTAGGGCCCCTGCTAATAATTATGTGCTATTTTTATTGGAACGGTTTATGTTATTAAAAGAGAAAGCAACTAGGGAAGGAACACCTTTTGAGTTTGCCACTGTCTTTGATTTTGTTTCATGTTTCAAAGAGCAAGATGATATAGTAAATAATTTTTGTGTAAATTATATCTTTATAATTTCATTTTAGAAGGAAACATAGATGAGAACCCCAATCCATTCACTAGGGATATCCAGTTTCAGGCCTTTTTATCTTTTGCCAAAAATCAAATTAGATGGGATAAGGTACATAA
>JASDQU010193526.1:0-14699 GCA_032191745.1 Picea mariana | reverse complement strand
AAAACAAATTCATAAACAAATCAGAATACACAGATTGACAAGATCAAGTGATCAACCTTTCTAGAATAATCTATTGAAATATGTATCTCAATCTTTGAATCCTACTACCTTCAATAAGACCCTGCTATCAACAAAAGAGTTAATACTATTATAACTTAGAATGAATGAAAGTAATTAATCTCACAAGTATAAGAGCATACCTTTATCAGAAATTTGTTTCCTTGTTATCTTTCTTTCTTTGTCCCTTCTTTTGATCAACTTTTATCTTTCTTAAAAGAAGTTGTGGTAGTTTCAAACTATCTTTAGTTAAGTCATAAATGACTAAATATTAGTTAGGGACAAATATTAAATAATCATAATAATAGATAAAGGGTAAATAAATAATAACTAATAGTTGGGACCCCTAATTCCCTTAAGTCCTTTTAAGTTTTGATCTCCTCCTTGCCGCATCATAATTTACTTAAATAATAAATCATGCCAGCTCATAAATATACACATATGCAATCACTTTGAACAACCCCTTGTGTCTCCCAAAATTATCCATATATATATATATATATATATCAAATAAATAAAATTTATTTGCCACTACAAAAAGAAAATATTAACTGGATGTCAAAAAATGAAGACATAGTATCATGCTGTCCAAGAGAAGTCAAAACATAAATAAACTGTCCACCATATAAATGATCAAAAACCATATTTAGTGTGAGAAGCATTCTCCTTCTTTTCACTGCTTGCAGCCTTTTGTTCTTTGTTTGTTGAGTTGAGCTTCTCAGAGTGTGGCTGATTGGATGCTTGAGGGTGAACTTCACTAAAGGCTCGGGAATGTTCATCAACTTGGTGAGTATGGGAAGTGACTGAATGAGAGGAATCATTAGATGACTTAGAATGAGTAACAATTTTTTTTCCTTTGCTTGACTTAGGCTCAGGGATGGTTATTTTGAGTCTTTTTCTTGCATGTGAATATTGGACAGGGGATGCAATGTGGGAAATCTGTTGGGCATGTTGATTGAGTGGAGGCAAAGGTGGAAATGGTAAAGATATTGTGGGACAACCATCATGATGGACTACAGGTTGGAGAACAACATCCTACCAGCCATCATTGATAGGGACCTCTGGCTAGAGGGACACATGAGTTGGAACATAGACATTAGAAATACTTGGGAGAGGTTGGTAAGGAGGCCTTTCTGGTCAAGGATGTGGTTGAAACATTCCTTGGCCCACTAAGTTAAAGAAAACAACTTGAAATAGTTGATTCAATTCTTGAGGATCAACATCAAAATGTATGGAGAGTTGGTTCTCTTGTTACCTCTCTGCCAAAAAATGTTTTTACCTCTGCCTCCACCTCTACCATGGCTTCCTCTACTGAAGAATATCATTGTCTAAAAAAAATTCAGATTAGTGTATGAAACAAGAAAGACCAATCATCCATCAAATTACTTTTCCTAAAGATAAATTTAAAACATTGGCTCTTATTAGTTCACACATAAGCATGCATGCAATCAATCCATTACTCTGCTGACTTCAGTCTATAATTATTAACATGTAGAATAGGGAAATTCAATGATATATGGGATATGGTTGGGTTTGTAATGAATGGAAAGTGAAATTAATGAAAATGAAATAATGGTTATTGTTCTAAACACAATCATTTCTTAACGGAAAATGAACTTTAATAATCATACCATCACCCTCTTTAACTGTAGATATCATCAATACTGTTCACTGTTTTTATTTGAAATATGCCTTTTTATCAACCTTCCCAAATTAGAGAGTTTCTTTGAGAATAGAACATGGGAACAATAAAATGATTTCAGGAAAAAATGAGGGGCTTTATAATTTGCGTAAAGTGAAATCATGGATGGGAAATGAAAATGATGAATGCTCTTTCTACAGACAACTTGTCATTCCATCAACTATCAACCAATGTGAAAAACTTAAAACATCTATCAAAATATATTAACAAATATTTCAGAGAATTCCATTTAATAAATTCTAGTATGAAAGATCCATGTCTTTAATTATTTCAAGGTATATCCGTTCAAGTTTTGTTAATCAAACTAAGAATGATGGAGAGTTTGATCATTTTTCATATCATAACCATTTGAATATTCATATCATCAATTGTCAAAACCAGAGTGCAATTCAAGTAGGATTTCATATAAGAATATTGGTAAATTTTCTGAGTTCTCATCAACATGACAGAACCATAAAGAACCCAAGAATACAATGTTGGGCTATGCACATGATCATCATTATCCATTCTAATTCCCATATAACACTTCCAACTCAATTCTGTGCACAAAACAAATTTATTTGCAGAAATTGCTTCGCAATAAGCAGGCCCAAATGAAGCTGATTAGATGGTTTCGAATCCATGATTTTGGACATAAAGGAAATTTACTCAAACCATTTCTGAATTCATGAACAAGAGTAAGTCAAGACACAAGGGTGGATGCAAGCCCTACATTTTGATCCACTTTGAAAATACAAGAACTTTAACTCAACCCATACCAAGATAGAAAGCCAAAAAAAATCCATACGAGCAAGAGGTGAGTCAAATCGAAATAAGCTCAAAAGTTATCCATATGTAACATCTGTTCGAAATTTCCTTTTGAACTAAAGATAGAAGCAGTCAAAATGCAAACCTTGAACTTTTCCTTTTTATTTGTTTTAAAATCCATACCCAATACAAAAAACCACAAAGTGCGATATTGGGTTACATGCCATGAAATCCAACAAAGGTAAAGATGATAATGCACTTCAAAGGTGATACTTCATCTTACATTCATTCGTAATCTTTTTAAAACCAAACTATATTAAAATGATTTCCATACAAAACCCAGGTCGAAGATACCACTGGTATTTGAAACCCAAAAGTATTTACTTGTTACTAATAAAATACATGTGATAATTTGATTTTGCATCCATTCACAGTCATTCACCAACTTTTAAACCTCCATAGGAAACAAAGAGTCACGCTTAAAACACACATACAATATGCAAACATAATAGAGCCAACATATAAAATTATTGGAGCAGAGTAAAACATTGATGCTAGAAGTGTCCAAAGTGATCATACCTATCAAAGTCATTTAAATAACCACAAGAGGGACAACCAAGGATCGTTATCCAGCCACCAACACAATTTTAAAAATCAAAACCCTCGACTAACAACAACAAAGTATTTCCAAGCAAATGACAATGCGAAAAGGTGGTATACCTCAGGAGGGAAAACTAATGGAGAGTGAAATAACTCATTTACTTCATGTCGCCTTCACAATCAGATGGATGGAGCCAAAAAACTTACCAACTCTTCCATGATAACCATCAAATAATTAGATTTTACACGGTGGACATCATTCAAATGCCAGCTCAGACTCGAAATTCAAGCTAGGTATCATACAATCCATACATTCAAATCTTGTCAACTTGTATTTATATAATATCCAACAACCATACTTATACCATATTCACAAAACACAACAAATTTCCAATGTTTATTTATCCACAATATCAACCATACGACCAAGCATTGAATCATATGCTAGGCTTATCATATGCAAACTTTACCATAATATGATTCATATGCAACAACTTTGTATGGTATTGTGATAACCAACGTTTCTATATGGTATATGCACATAGAGTCGAACTTAACCAAACTCTTTAATATGCCATAGGCTTAAAACAACAACAAAGTCCAAACCCTTGTGATGTGGATAACATATCATTTATGTGATGGATATTTTCCTTGTTTTCTTCCTCATGTGGTGATGATTTTATTGGCGCAATGAAGCATGTTAGAGAAATCATTTATACATAAAACACTGGAAATAAATTATGTAATAATTCTAGTCAATTTTTATGAGCTGCAAATATTTTTTTTTTAAAGGAGAAAAATCAACTTAATGTGTTTCTCTTTAAGGGGTCCCACCTACTAGTTATATAGTATAATAGATAAAACCTATATAGTATGTGCATTGCAATCCTTTGCAGGAAGAATTCAATTGCGCTTTTTTGCATCAACAACGTGGACCAATGGGATGGTGCCATGTGGCACTACAAATTTTCCCAATATGGCCTTATCTAGAAGTTTGTTGATTTAGAAGGGAATTGAACTCGTGACCTCTGGTTCAACAAACAATAGTATAACCAATCCGACTAACCATATTATTGAATATTCTAAATGACGGTTTAATATTTAAACTGTATTGAATGGTATATGTCATAAATAGGGCATCGACTAGGGTCAACCCCACGACCTACGTACCAACCCAACTACTTAACATTATACTCTGACCAACACACCAACTATGCTCCTTGTTAAACAAACATGGGTATATTTGTATTTATTTTTAAATAAATTCCCAACTGAGCATATAGGGAGTTAGGTGGGGTTCGACGCCCTGACCTAGCCTATATAAACCAACACCTAGCCACTATACATGGCATATATTTGTGTGCCAAGGAGGAGAGCATGTACATTGGAATGCATGCCAAGAGGTGCTACTAGTTTGGCTTTGCATCATTTTTCGTTCCATAGAGCTCTTTGAGAGAAGTATAGGGTGTTTATAGTCAAAAGTTTTATTTTTCGGAGACGAAGCTAATTTTGACACTCATATCTGAGTTTGAGCAACAGATAAGAAGGTCATTGTAAAAAAACAAGTTGGAGCCATTATTGTATCAAGCATTTGAGCATTAATAGAACGGTTTCTCATTTGGAAGCAGACTCAGAGACACAGCCTAAGATGGGTGAACTCCGTTATCAACTTGTGTAATGTGCCTTTTTCTTGTTGTTTCTATTTCACTCAGTTTCTTTCAAGTTCATCATTAATGAGGGTTTTGGATAAGTAAGTGAATTCATATGTTATTTTACAAATATTCAAGATGATCTTAATTTTTCGAATCAGGTTGGATGTTAATGTATACTTAAGAAATAATTTAACATCTAAGGATTTTCAGATCAAGTTGTTATCAAAGCATGTTTTAACAAGTGTTTTCAAGTGAATTCTTACGAGGTATAAATCCAAGCTAGGTGAAGGCACACTTGAAGACTTCAACCCATAAATTCAAAGAGAATTTTGAAAAACAAGGAATGGATTCCAAAGGAGGAGAAGATCCTATAATGAGCTTCGAGGCTTTGACATAGGCATTTCTCCAGATGAAGAGAATTATGGAATAACTGACCCGTAAGGTTCAAGGAGGAGCCAAAACATTGGTAAAGACAAAGGATAAGTAGGAGGTGAAAAACCTCCTGAGCCCCCTTCGTCCCCATCATCATCATCATCATCATCTTCTGATGACATCAAACATTATTCTCATGAGAAAAATTATTCTAATAAGCCTTCTCGTTCTCATGATTTGCCTTTATTAAAGTTAGACGTAGAGTTTGATTTTCCAATTTATGATGGAGAATTGAATGCAGAGAAGTTGGACAATTGGATCAAATAGATTGAAGTATATTGTAGGGTAGAGAAAATCATGGACGACGCTACAAAGATACAGTTGGCTACTCTTCGTCTAGGTGGCATATTCTTGATATGGTGGGAGAGTAAGACACAAAATGATCTCATCCAACATGGTAAAGTAATTTATTCTTGGGATGAATTTATTGTTAAATTAAGAAAAACAATTTTATCCATTGTCTTACATACAAACAACAAGAATATATTGGCAACATCTAAGACAAGGAAAAGGGAAAAATATTCAAGTATATACACAAGAATTTAAGAAGAAAGTGTTATCTTTAGGAATTCCATTATATACTAGTGAAACTCTTCTGAAATATATTGGTGGTATGCATTCATATATTCGACATACTATATTGATGTTTAATCCTACTAATATTGATAAAGTGTTAGTACAAGCTACTCATCTGGAGGCTAGCAAGGGAAAACATGTGTTTGAAGATAATAAGCCACATAAGTTAGAGAAGCAGTCGAAGGGAAAAAGGAAGTGTAAGAAGTAAAATACAATGAATAAATATGAAGAGAGACCTGCATGTTCTCATTGCAAGAGGAAAGGACATGGGGAAGAAAAGTGTTGGAAGTTCCATCCAAAGTTGCGACCAAAGAAGTTCCAGGACAAGGGGAAACGAAAGACTGTTTCACAACTCAAAAAGATCTGGGATTAGAGTCATGAGATGAAACTAAAATAACAACAATGGGAAGTAAAGGTATATCTACTACTAGTTCTAGTTCTTCAGTTCAATATGCTAAATTGGAAAGTGTTCTTAATCAAAAGAAACAAAGTGAGTTTTTCCATGTAAGGGTCATAATGAAGCACACAAAGATAGATACTTTGTTTGACAACATATCTCAAGTGAATTTAGTATCTGAAGAAATTATTAATAAGTTAGGTTTAAATATCACACCTCATGTGAAACCATATCCATTAGGTTGGGTGTGTGAGGGTGCTAAGTTGAAAGTAACTAAACAGTGTAAAATCAGATTTGCAATTACTTCAAAATTCATTGATGGGGTTAAGTTAGATGTAGTGCCACTTCAAATTTGCGGTAAATTCTTGGGTAGTCCATATTTATTTGATAGGAAAGACATATTCTATCGTGAAGAGAACACATATCACCTTTTCAAAGATGATATTGAATATATTGTTAGAACTCACCGTATTAAAACTAATGTTTCTTTAGTGAGCACAAGACAAATGAAGAGACTTGTAAGTGCTAGTAAATATTTTGTTCTCATGATGGTGAAGAAAAAAGAGGAAGATGTATTAGATTCTTTTTCAGGTTGTGATCTAGGTCATAAGTAGGAATTGGTAAAGATCATTTCTAATTATGATGAGCTATTTCAGGAACCTACGAGGTTGCCTCCCAAGAGGGAGGTGAAAATGAAATTTATTTCCAGTAGGATGCTCCTCTTCCTAATGTTGGTGTGAAATAGGTCTTTCAATGGGGATACAAGCAACAAAAAGTCTTCGATAAATTGAAAGAGAAAATAAGTATCACACCAGTTTTGGCTCTGCCAGATCTGCAACAACCATTTGAAATACAAACTGATGCAAGTGGATATGCCATGTGAGCAGTCTTAATGAAACAAGATAAACCTATTTGTTACCATTATGAAAATTTTACTCACGCAGTAATTAACTATCCAACATATGATAAAGAATTGTATGCTTTGGTACAAAGTGTGAAAAAATGGAAGCATTACTTAATGGGGATGGAAACAATAGTTCACACATATCATAAACCATTACATTAATTACAATCACAAACCAAGCTACAATAACCATGAAACTTTAGGTGGATGGGTTTCTTACAACAATTTCATTTGGTAATTAAGCATAAGAAGGGTATTCTTAACAAGGTTGCAAATATGTTATCAAGACAAATAGTCAATGCATCTACAATACTAAAGCATGATTCTTTAGCTCATGCAATTTTTGTTGAACAATATGTTAGGGATGATGAATTTAAAGATGTACGTGAAGAACTGACTCATGGAAATCTACACAAAGAATTGGATTATCATGTCCATGATAATTTATTATATCATCTTCGAAAGCTTTGTATACCCATGGATGAAAGAGAAAATGTAATCATGGAAGCCCATACATCTCTTATTTCTAGTCACTTCAGGGTAGGAAAGACAATAGAACATTTGCAAAGATATTGTTATTGGCCTTGAATGAATGAAACCGTTTCCAAGTATGTAAAAGGGTGTGTTTTGTGTGCCACAATTAATCCTAGCAACAAAAAGTTGGGGTTATACACATCACTTCTAGTACCTTCTCAACCATGGGAAAGTGTGTCCATGGATTTTGTAGGGGGTTTGTCGATGTCTAGAGTAGGTCATGATTACTTGTATGTCGTGGTAGATAGGTTCGATAAGATGTGTATCTTAATGACTTGCAAGAAGCAAGTCACAACTGAACAAACAACACAATTGTTCTTTAATAATGTTTGAGTTCAGTTTGGGTTGCTTACATCTATTGTATCTGGTTGAGACTCTCGATTATTAAGGAAGTTTTGGTATAGTTTGTGGGATTTAATTGACACTAAATTAAAAAAGAGAACTGCATTTCATATGCAGATAGATGGACAAAAAGAAGTGGTGAACATGACAGTGGTACATTTTATACGAGGGTACTGCAGTAAACATCCTAAGTTGTGGGATGAACAATTGCACTATGTACAACATGCCTATAATTGTGCCATGCATTCTTCTACTCAGAGATCTCCTTTTGAGGTTTGTTTGGGATGCTTGCCTAAATTACGTATGGATTTTGCTTTCGGTGAGAAAAGCCAAGAGGATGGATAAGATAATTCGGAAAAAGATAAGAGGTTCATTTAGAGGATCCAACAGGTACATCAGGAAGTACAGGAACAATTGGAGAAGAACCAAGTCAAGTAAAAGGAAAGGAATGACAAGCATCAGGTTGATCATCAGTTCCAAGTTGGTGATCAAGTATGATTACATATCAGCAAGGACATAATGAAGGGCAAAGGTAAAAATATCAAACCAATCCGCTATGGTCCATTTGAGATTTTGGAGAAGATTGGTACTAATGCCTTTCATTTAGATCTTCCATCTTATATGAAAATGTATTCAGTGGTGAATGATGAGAATTTGAAACTTTATGAACCTCCTGTTATTATTGATAAAGATGAAGGTGTTCAGGTTTCGACAGTTGATGATTTTTATTCCGAGTACTTAGACGAGCTGCAGGAAGATGTTATCCTTGACAGAAGAATCATGAATTCACAATGGGGTGATGTGGATTATCTTCGAGTTGGTATTAAAGGAGTAAAACCAAGAAAATAAATATGGATCGAGATCAGGGAAGCGAGAGAGTGTTACCCTCACTTAGTTGCTGAGTAATCCAGACTTTTGGTGGTCCAAAAGGCTTCTAGTGGGGAGGAATGATCCAGGTGGATCTAGGAACACTCAAAAAATTGATCATCTCAAATGAAAATGAACATGAATTCATTGCATAGATATCGGCGTGATGTTTCTAACACAATTTGAACAACCTCAAACAGATGTCGTATGAAGAAGTTATGATGTTTTGAAGATTTTGACCAACATGCAAAAAATCAAACATGGTAGGACACACGGCATCACCAAAGGCTGACTCATGGAATCAATGAAAGGATGACACATGTTAGTATGTATGACATGTGGAAAATATGGTGTTGATGTGGCACAATACGAATAGGAATGTGGCAGGTGACAGGTGACAGCACAAAAGGATCACGTGGAAATATAGATGACAAATGCTAGTTGATGTAGGCAGGTTGACTATGCGCTGACGTGGTGCTAATTGTACAATGGGTGGGGTAGTAAGAGAATGACATGTGGACCAATGAGATGGTGCCACATGGCACTATAGATTTTCCCAATATGGCCTTATCCAAAATTTTGTTGGCTCTGAAGGGAATCGAACCCTTGACTTCCGGTTCAACAAACAACAGTCTAACGAATCTGGCTAACCATATTATCTAATATTCTAATGGATGGTTTAATATTTAAAATGTATTGAATGCTATATGTCATAAATAGGGCATCGAATGGGGTTGACCCCACGACCTCTAGACCAACCCAACCACTTAACATTATACTCTGACCAACGTGCCAATGACGCTTCTTGTTAAACGAACATGAGTATATTTGTATTTATTTTAAAGTAAATTCCCAACCAAGCATATAGGGAGTCAGGTGGTGTTGTAATATAGGGATTAGAAGTAAGCATTCAAGAGATACAAATTAAGCACATCAAGAAACACACATAATCCCAAGAAAGAAGGAAATAAATGTGGGGAATGATATCCAACCACTTTCATATTCCTTCTTCAAGAGTATTTATATATTGTATGGATGGTTGGAGAAGTTTCACATGCTCCAACTAATCATTCGTTAATTTCTCTTATATATTTATCCTTTACTACATATATCTTCATATATTTACTTAATATCTAATGTCTAATGTATGATGACTATTACAATGGCCTAAGAGGCCTCCCAACATCTCCCGCACACTCAAATCCTTGCTTGTCCCGAGTAAGTGTGCAGATAACTAATGACTTATTACTCTTTAGCCTTCGTATTCAATCTGGTAGATTCTTGTGCAAACATTGAGTCTCATAGTGCTTTTCTTCCCCCTAAAAATGGTCCTCTTGATCCTATTGTTACAATTCTCTTTGGTGCCATCAAAGTGGTGAGTGGCTTGTCCCTGCGATCATCTTTCCCCTGCACACACCCTATGGTAGAACATCATGCTTTGACCAACCTACCATTTCTCTGATTTCTGGATTTTGAGGTCGCAACGTAGGAACTATTCTGCAAATTTTATACTAGGAGGATTAATCGATTCAATATTTATTGTGCCATCATATTTTCTTTTAAGATTTCAATGTGTGTGTCTCTCATCATTTGATGTCTCTTTCTTGAATGCCTTTATCCGCTTCCAAAATGCTTATCATCAATGTTCAATGTTTCACTGCTCTTCTCTGCTACTCATCAAAACTTGTTCCTTTGCTGTAAATATTTCCTCCGTCAGTGCTCAATGTTTCAATGGAATGCTCAATGTTTGTATGCTCATTCGAACCTCTGCTCTGTGTTATAGTATATTTTTCCACACTCCATGCATATTTCTTTGATGTCCTTCCATTTCCCTTTGTAGACTTCATTTTCACCTTTTGGTCCACTCTAGAGATAAAAATTCATATTTTTGTCCATGTACACGAACTTCCAGTTATATAGTTCACGCATGTACATGGGCTGCTCCATTACAACCCACGTACATCGGTTTTGGTGCTCAAAAAATTAAAAAATGTGTTGGGTTTCCATGCCATGTTAGAAGATCTATGATTCTTGACCTTCCATATACTGGAAACACTTCGACTCAACTCTTCAATTCCATTTGGAGGCTATAAATTGAGCCACATACAATCCATGAAGGTATTCAATTCATCATCGAGAGTAAAGACACTCTCGAGAAATTTCACCTCAATTGAGTCTGCATCCCTTTGTCCTTGAAAGTATTAACTTCTTGTGTTCAACCCCCAAGCTCTTCGCATCTTGTGATGGAGAACTTCAATGAATCCTAATTGTGGAGGATTGAAGTGGTGGAGGCCCAACTGGAGGGACTTAGTTTTTTGGTTTCGATATGTGTCGTTGCAGAATTTTGTCTTCTATGTACTTTTGTTGATTACATTAATAGAAATACTCTTTTCTTGTCCAATTGATATTTTGCATATATTAATATTTCTTTCCATGGGCATATTTGTTCTGTATGTTAATGGATTATGCTGATTGATATGCTAACATTATATATCATTACCACATGATTGCATATCTTGGTTGTTGAAGATAAGTTGCAGGTGTAAAGCTTTGGGTTGTCTTCGGATGTTCGGACGAGGTAGGCTTCTAACCTTATCTTGTTAGCATTTCATTTATATAGCGTACTTGAGATTAGAGTTGATTTCTGGGTGTCATTCTGTCTATTGTGGTTTTCCCATAGCCATAGAGATTTTCCTCGTAACACTCTCTGTTGTTGGTTGTTTTTCTATGTTTACTTCCAATCTTTGGAAATGTATGGAGTCAGAATTTTACAATTTGATAAACTTTCATTGATTGTATATCGATTAGTGTTGACGAAGAACAAATCTAGTCAACTAGAAACCAACTTATATTACATGAGTGAAGGGGATCACCTACCTCTAAAGAGACACATGTTTAACCCCCTCCTTTTAAACTCAGATTTTCAATACATCTTTTGAATTTGACGCAATCGACACAAATCTTTTTTTCTTTTTCAACTAACTAAAGCAGACTCGACTTGACTCCAAACTTGACTGGACTCATTTGACTATAAAATTGACTATTTCCTTCATGTAACATAATGTTTATACCCCATAAAACAACTTCATACAAACCATTTTACAAAACTTGATTGCGGACTTTTTCATTTTGAATGCGACAAAATTAACAAATAAAATATGAGGAGCATCTATTTTTTCCGACTCCAAGTCGAATGGTAAGTTACTTCATGATAGTTAATTGTTCTTGGTCGACTTTATACATGTTCTTCTACGAGGCTCCTCCAACTATTTAACTGTTGATCCTTTTTTATCACTGAATAATGGCATGTAATGTCTAAGCCTATTCATGAAAAGTAGTACCTCTATCGATTCTATTATATACATCAGAAGTTATCAAATTGGTGTATTGTTGTTTTCGACCAGTCAATCGGTAACAGTTATTTTGTCGTTCATGAGGTCAGGAGCTCTAGTTGAAATATCTCGGACGTCCATTTTTCATGTTGCAATGATATATCAACATTGACAATTTCTTGGTAACCTTCATTGTCACGACCAATGATGACAATATGATGGCGTTTTTCAATGTAGATGTGGAAGAGTGGGATGCTCACTGGATCAACCAAGTCCAGAGTGGCGTTTTTCGGTCGGTGGCTGAATGTTGGGTGAGAGCAAGAGATCAATAACTAATTGTATCGATGGAACTAGAGCGACCGGTCTGTACATTCAATGAACAACTTCCAATGCACTCGTTGTCTCTCTTCCCTCAACATTTTTTGTCATGCTAGTCCATTAATATAATAATAATAATAATAATTTATTTTTAAGTTGACGTCATATTAAATTGATGTATGAGATCTCTTCGTTTGTGGGACAAGGGATCCTCTCTGCTCAGCGATTTGACTAATAAAATCTATCGAGATATACATACCCTATCCGTTACCCCTAGGAATACGGGTCGATTCTTCACCAACATTAACAACTCCAAGCAATAGGTAAACTATTCAGTTATCCACTCTCACACACAAGTCAATTTTCTTCAATCTTGAACTGGCACCTCCAACAGGAAGACAATGATCAATGAGTGATAACTCCACATTGCTGCAACACGATGCACAGTCTGACTTCTAGAGGTTTCCCTCTTTGATTATGCAGTTGAAAGTTGCGTTCCTCAATAAAAAAATTGTGTAGCTTGGTCTTGGGCATCGTCTTCATCGTTGATAACGTATTCTGAACATTCAAAATTTCCATTGGATGAATAAAAAGAAACGCCTGTATCGATCAAAATTTATTGTGTTTGGAGACTAAAGTGAGCACGGAAGTCGACTTGTTTTCTTGTGAGCACGGAAGTACATAGCAACAAACATATTTTACTTCTTTGTTGTTTCATAATTGCAGTCTATCCATTTACAATCACTCCCTATGAGCAACATATTTTTTTTTAATCTCGTTCTTGACCAGACAACTCACTCTTCTTGATTTCAAGAAACAACCATGAGTGATTGATATTCTTCAAATTGTGTAGGATTTGCTTCATGCGAACAAATTCTACGAACAATCATCCAGGGCCGAGTGGCATGCACGACCACAGACAATCAGAAATATTCCATGCAACAACAACATCAACATTCCTCGAAAAAAAATTCAAGCATCTTCAATATAACGCTGATTCATGAATAGTCCTGGTTCAAGTGGATTTATCTTTAGCATCATCCACGAACATACAACGAGCATCTAGGATCGATCATTCTAACTTGTAAGTCTTCATGGTTCAAAATATTTCATAGAGAATCAATACTAGCATCAAAATCTTCGTATGTGAAAGCTTCTTCCATATGGATCTCACTCACCAAGAAGAGGGATGCTCGAGGATCCTCTTCAACGCAAGCTTATTTATGAACACATCTTCAACAACAAATGGATGGCACGATCTTATTCAACCAAAGCTCGATGTCACAACGTCAACATAACCAAAATCTTGTAATCTATGGATTAAAAACATGCATTTAAGAGAGACACATTAAGCACATCAAGACACACATAATCTCAAAAAAGAAGAAGATAAATGTGGGGAAGGATATCCAACCTCTTTCATATTCCTTCTTCAAGAATATTTATACATTGTATGGATGGTTGGAATAGTTGCACCAACTCCAAATAATCATTCTTTAAGTTTTCTTATATATTTATCCTTTGCTAAATATATTTTCATATATTTACTTAATATCTAATGTCTAATGTATTATGATTATTACAAGGGCCTAAGAGGCCTCCCAATAGGTGGGGTTGTACCCATCGACCTAGCCTATATAAACCAACACCTAGCCTACAAGACATAGATTTGCATGCCAAGGAGGAGAGAAAGTACATTGGAATGTGTGCCAAAAGGTGCCACTAGTTTGGCTTTGCATTCTTTTTCATGCCATAGAGCTCTTTGAGAGAAGTATATGGTGTTTACAATAAAAAGTTTCATTTTTCCGAGATGAAGCTGATTTTGACACTCATATTTGAGTTTGAGCAACATATAATAAGGTCATTGTAAAAAAATAAGTTGGAGCCATTATTTTATCAAGCATTTGAGCATCAATAAAGCAATATCTCATTTGGAAGCAGACCCAAAGATGTAGCCCAAGATGGGTGAACTTTGTTATCAACTTGTGTGATGTGACTGGTTCTTGTTGTTTCTATTTCACTCAGTTTCGCAAGTTATTCATCATTAATGAGGTTTTGGATAAGTAAGTGAATTCATATGCTATTTTGAAAATAGTCAAGACGATCTTAATTTTTCGAATCAGGTTTTATGTTAATGCATACTTAAGAAATAATTTAACATCTAAGGATTTTCAGATCAAGACATTTATAAAGATAGGTTTTTGTGGTTTTCTCCCGCAAGGGTTTCTATGTTAAACTC
>JASDQU010193522.1:0-19888 GCA_032191745.1 Picea mariana | reverse complement strand
TAATAAAATAATTGAATGTAAATCTCTGTATTTTTTTAATTTAATTTTTTAAACATTCAAAATTTACAATTTAATTTTTTATTTATTTATATTTAATCATTAAAAGTAAAATAAATTTATATTAATAATATTAAGTATCTATTAAAAAAAATTATAATTTTTTTCAAATATTTTGTTTAATAAATATAAAACTAAAATAAATTTCTATTAGTTAAATAACCATTCCAAACTTTTTTTATATTAAAGTTTAAATATAATTGCAACCTCAAATTGAACGAATATATTTTCACATTCAGATTCATATATTCTGCTTTACTTTTAGTGTAAAGTTGATGATGGAACAATAATCATCACGTTATATGTCGTTATCTGTACGAATGTGAATATGATAATGCTTTTTAAAAAAAAATAAAAAATCACTTAAAAATTATATTAGAATAATTTTTTTTACACTTCATCAAAGGATCCTTTTCTATAGCACATGCTATTTAATCCATTTCATATATACATGACTAGACATCTCACAATCCTGGATATCCAAATTATAACCCCACAATACAAGATAGCTTCCATGAAGTTCTTCAAAAACAAGAAACTCTGTAGACAGTGGATTATAATGGGGAAAACATTGAAAACTTCACTGAAAAAATAAAAAACTATAGTGCCTCCCGATTGCAGACTCTGAACTAAGCTCAAAGTGAAAAATTGGATAGATTAAAATAGATCCATATAGTTTGGTGGATCCTTCATTCCACCATTCCATCTATAAAAAATTAATCTTCTAGGAGGTTCCGTCGGCGCTTCTTTTGATAGGATTTCCGCCACCCTGTTGAACTCTCTGTAGATGTGAGAATAGTGAATACACTGGAAAGAAGCCGCCAGTTCCGAAATCCTACTCTTCCAACCTTCAATGGAAACAGACTGGATATTGCCTTTTTTCTTTAGCCATTCGATGACCACTTTTAAATCTCCCATCAGATGCATATTCACTAAATTAAGATACTTAGCAAGTGTGAGTGTTGTCCAGGCCCCTAGGAGCTCAACTTTTGTATTTGTTCCACCCCCACAATTGATTAACCATCTGAATTCAGTTATGTCTTTATAGAATATGGACCTCCCTACTCCACTATATTGACCCCCTGTTGTCGTTGCTCCATCGAAAAATACAATGGTGTTCTCCTCCACAAGAGCGACTGACCTCTTCTTGATATTCTGAACTCTTTGTGAATCTGAATTGAATATAGGTGACCCAAGCATTTTATAAACAACTTCCCATATCGATGGAGTGTTCTCTTCAAATATTGCTTTGTTTCTTTCATTCCAGATACCAGTACATGTATGTAACCAAGTTATTTGAAACAGTCTTACTCCTTGTCCAAGAATCCATACACTCCACCAAAGTGTTCCCACTCTATAAATCTTTGCATTTTAGTCTATCTAAAATCCTGTACCAAACTTCCTTTGTAAAGGAGCAATTAACAAAGAGATGATCAATATCTTCATCATCTTGTTTACGAAGAGTACGTATACCAGGACCCTCCCATCCTTTCTTTTTCAAAACTGCCCAGGTGAGGATCTGATTTCTTGTTGCGAGCCATAAGAAAATCTTTATTTTTAATTGAAGCTTCCATTTCCAATTTTTGACTTTCCAACCATGCCATATCGAGAGTTGTATAGTGGACATAATGGGTGCATAGAGATTTTTGACCGATATGTTTTCGGAGGAATCACCTCTAGTCAAAATTAAATCATTCTTTTTATTTTCCAGGGAGATCCCGACCATTTTTAGTTCTTTAATATATTGGTCCCATTCTACGACCTCTATCCCTGTGAGTCCCAGATTTATGCTACTCAACCAAAGCTCAACTTTGGTTAACAAATCTCTTCCATCTGAGGCTTGTGATAGAACTGTAATATTCTTTTGTTTTAAACAGGTCGATGTCTCTATTCTCAGGATGGAGTTTTCACCTATGCCGAGAATATGGTCTCTCCCAATATTGATGAGTTGTCCCAATCCTGGACGCCATGTGAGACAATGGGTGATGATATGAACTGAGCGAAGCAAGCTCGACCAAATCCTTGATGCCACATTGTTCTTTTGATTAGCAAGTCTAAACCAATTAATAATCGAACACTTAGAGAAATATTTGTCCTTCACCACTCTATGACAGATATCTCCCTGCATTAATACCCTCCAAAGAGTGTTTGCAATCAATGCCAAATTGAAATGTGCCAAATTGAAATGTGTAACGTTGTGAAGTCCCCAACCTCCATTTTTACTTGGTCTAGACAACAATTCCCAATTGCACAAATGGTAATGCTTCGAACCAAAATGCCCACTCCATAGAAAGTGAAACATCATCTTTCTGATATTTATTAGAACAGATCAAGGAATAAACTCCAATGACATCCAATAGATTGCTTGTCCCTCCAGCACTGATTTAATAAGGATATATCTGTCTCCAATTGATAGCCATCTATAGCACCATAAACTGATTTTCTTTGCAATCTTTGATACTAGTCAATCCCAATCACCTGCCTTCTGAATCCATGTCTTAAGATGATAACCCAAGTATTTAAAACCAATTTCTAGAGCACTAAAATTGTAAGGGAGAAATGATTTGAATGCTTCCAATTCACCCTCCGTGAGTCCTTCATAGTGTACCGTAGTGTTTGGTTGATTTACAGCTAGACCCGACGCCTTACAAAAAACAGAAATAATAGTGTAAATTTCTTTCCACTCAACTAGACAAGCCTTTGTCATAATGAGTATGTTATCCACAAGCAGAAAATGAAGTATATTTAATAATCTAGAGACTTTTATACCTGCCAGCTTTCCTTGACTGATACTATCCTTTAGAAGGAGACTGAGTCCCTCCATCACCAGAATAAAGAGCAGAGGTGATAAGGGACAGCCTTGACGCAACCCCCTTCCGCTTTTGAAAAAATCAGTGGCCTCGTCGTTTAATAGGACAACAAAGGTAGTAGAAGTTACACATGACATAATCCAATTTGTCATTTGTAAGCTGAAACCCCCTTTAAGTAGCATCAACCTAAGAAGAACCCAATCAATGCAGTCATATGCCTTTCTAAGATCCAACTTTAGAACAAGTGACTTCATTTTTTTCTTTTTGATGCTATGGATGCTTTCATGTGCCATGCCAATCACGTCTTGAATTCTCCTTCCTTTTAAGAACCCCAATTGTTCTTATGAGAGGGTTCTAGATAGATAAGGTTTAATATGATTTGCAACAACTTTTGAGATTACCTTATAGCAAAGATTACACAATGAGATCAGACGGTAGTCTTCAAAGGTACTCGGCTTGTTGGATTTTGGAATTAAAGTTTAAAAAGTAGAGTTTAAACATCCATGAATAGATCCTAACCTTCTCAATTCTTCCACCATCTCAAGCAAATCTGACCCTACAATGTCAAAGAAGAAGGTAAAAAACTCAACTATCGAGCCGTCCGGCCCTGGATTCTTATCCTTTTTAAATAGGAAGAGAACAAATTTTAATTCCTCTAAAGTTACAGGAATATGCAGATTACATGATTCATTATCATTTACCATTCGAGGAAAGAGTTCTATAATTTTTAATTGATCACTGGTACTCAAGGAGGGATGCTCCTTGTAGAAATTTCTATAATGAAGACCTGTTGCTTCTTTTAAACCAACTTGCTCTGTAATCTTTCCTCCGAAATCATCCTTTATCTCCCAAATATGTTTTCGAGCCCTGTTATGAGTGGCGCATTTATGAAAAAAATTTGTATTACTGTCTCCATAAGCCATCCATATAGCTCTACTTCGCAGCCTCCACTGTTCTTCTATACCTTTCAGAATGGTATTTCTTTCTGTTTCCAATTGTCACAGAGATGAATCTAACATCAAGTTGGTTGGATTAAAAGCTAATCGAGCAATCAATTCTTTAATGTTTAACTCTGGAAATTCCATCTTTTCTTTTTTGGGGGCTAATTTCTCTTTGAACATAACGTTTTCTTTCTTCTTTAAGCATTTAAGCTTCTAAACAATCCCGCGTTGTTTGCTCGCTTCAATCTGGAAAATAGGGTCACTCCATATTTCCCTGGCTAGTTCCATAAAGTCCTGATCTTTCAGACACTGATCATTCAATTTGAAAGGGAAGGTTTTATAGCACGAAGGAAGATCCAGTTGAAAAAAAACCGACGCATGGTCCGATATATACGGGAGCTCCACCCAAGATCTAAAATGGCCAACATCAAATAATAAATCTTCAACAACTAGCACTCTATCCAGCCTCCTTGCAATCACTTCCTGCCCACTGAGCCCATTTCGCCATGTAGGGACGAGCTTTGTTGGTTTGACGTCAATCATTTTGTTTGAAGAGAAAAGGTCTCTATAATATAATTCTTGCGTCCCTAGCCCGAAAGATCATCCCCGGACCTTGTTCGGATATAAAACAAAGTTAAAGTCTCCTGCAATAATTAGGTTCTTGGTTGATAAAATACCACTGTCTTCAATAGATTTTCAGAACTGGAGTTGATCGGAACACGGTCCATACATATTAAGTATGGCTAAGATCCTGTCGTTTTTTAAACACTTACCTGTTAACAACATACCACCAATAGTAAGGAAAGGAACAAATTCATAAATGGACGGATCCCAAGAGGCTAAGAGTCCCCCTGAGTTGCCCAAATAATTTATTGCACTTGACACCCAAGAAGGTCGTAAACAAGTCATGAAATCCCTAGCTCTGGGAGCATCTACCAGCGTTTCTTGAAGTAAAACTATATCAGGGTGATTAGTTTCCAGAAGTCTCCGAACCGAGGCCAATTTTAGGGTGCCTCCAACCCCTCTGATATTGAGGGACATTAATAACATTATTTAGTCCTCGTGAGGGATTTACATGCTCTAAGAGCCCCACTATCAGTGGAGGGAATGATCTCAATTTCAGTTTGTGAAAGAGATAGTGCCTATTTTTTCCTTGTACTACGGGTCTTTAATGGAGAAAGTTCAATGCCTAAACCATGCGACCAGGCATATTCTTTCCCCTCCTTCCCAGACTTAACCTTCGAGGTAGAAGCTTCCCAATCCCCCGAAGCATTATGAATGGCCTTTCCCATATAAGTTGGTAGCTTAATCGATGAAGACTTGTCTTTAATAAAAGGTATTAAAGAGTCCAAGACTTCTAATAGAGAAGAGTCACCTTCCTCGGCCTCTCTAAAGCCAGGTTCAAACAATGAAACAGAGTTTTGTGGAACAGGAGAAGTGGACTGAGGGCTAGGTGAGTGACATGCATTTATAGGCTGAGTAGGCTGATGGGTAATTGAAACTGAACATTGCGGTAGGAAAGACCCACCCTTCCCCACCCCAGAATCACCGTCCCCAGATCCAGGATTAACAACTGCCACCCCCATTGGAACGGAAACATCGAGGTCCTTATGAGCCTTTGAGAAATCAATAGATGTAGTTGCCTGGAGCCAGCTAGAATCTTTGAGTGCCTCACGTTCCCATAGAGATAAAGACTTAAAAAATAATGGGCAATTTTTTTTTAGCTTACCAATCAATGTGACCGACTCATCAGGCGACAGAGCAGGCTCTGGTTCAATGAAAGATGGACCGCTTCCTAGAAAGTCTTCGACTATGACATATTCTGGTGGGTCCTCCCGAATGTCATCTTCTTCGAACTTTTCTTCAACTTGAGTGCCACTGCAATCTCTACGGAGATGTCCAGTACCCCTGCACCAACTGCATCGGAACAAAATACCCAAGTAATCCAGTCTCTCGCTAATAAGGCGACCCCTCCATTCTATGGCTATCGCCTCCGGGAGTCCATCATGCACATCAATACCAACTAGTATCTTACCCATCGTCCTGATCGAACTTTGAAATGTTGATGGGTCTATCCAGATGATTTTTCCTAAAGCATTTACAATTTCTCTTAACACTCCTTCATTCCATAGAAACAACGGTAATCCCGACAGGAGGACCCACAGATCTCTGTACTGGAAGTATTTCGTTCTAGGGTCAAACGCCACTCTCCAGCTTTTTATCATAAAGCTGGAATCCCCATTAATCTAGAAAGTATTTAACAAAAGATCAGCATCCTCCGGTGATTTAATAATAATACCCAACCATCCTTTTGTAAGGCACAGGAGCTCAGGTTCATATCCAAGGACCGGGACCCAGTTCAACTTAATCCAATCAGCCATAGGAGCCTCTGCAAGATAAGAGTAGGAGAGTCTGCCCACCGGTCCACAAAGGGCTAGTCTACAGGTTTTTTCAAGGCCAACATCTACACCCAAGACCATCCTCATATTTCTCTTATTCGGCTTCCACACCTTTTTTCGAGTAATAGGCTGTGAGGTAGGATAATGGTTTCTTTTGTTCTCTGTAGCAGCACCACCCTTGTTACCCTGCTTGATAGCCGAACACTGTTTTCTTCTCCATAGAGGCAGATTAGACCTCCTTTCAGCCGAGAGGTTAATAGGATTATGGCTAAAGTCAGACAGATTTTTTAAAATATCAACTGAGAAGTGGCTATGTAAGTGTTGAGTACCGTCTAAAGGCTGATGTGACTCATTTAATGGATGAAATAACTCATCACGTGATCTCCCCGGTGAATCGGCCTTGGAGTAAAGACCTTCTTGAAGCCAAAGCACCTCATCCTCCTCACTCATCAGTGCTTTGACGTCTCCATTTAAGTCAGCTACAGATTTCGAGTCCATCATCAAACACCTGTAGTTTGGTAAGAGTGTACAGTTTGAGTAAATCCTCCGAAAAGACGTCGCTTCTGGCGGGGCCTTTACTAGCTCTACTAAGATAAAACAAATGTAAACAACGAAAAAAGTAATGTATACCCCACCAAAGGAGATAAGACAAAGAACCTCAGTCAAGGAGGAAACTAGATAACAGTTTCCCAAAAAGGTAAGTAAACCCTAAGTAAAACTACCTACAAAGTGTGTCGGGTATAAGAGTCAAGAAACCAAAAAAGAATAGGAAGTTACCATAAAACCCTTCTAAGAGAAACAATACTAACTCTGTAAGACTCTAAAGACTAAATTCAAACCAAACATCCTACATAAAAACTCAAAAATAACTGATGTAGAGGGTTCCTGAGTCTCTCCATAGGTGTATTCCCATCCTTCTGGTTTCTCCATTCGCCATTTTCGTTGAGTTCTAGATTTCCCGCCCATTCTCCTCCAAGAGCATGACTTAACAACCTAAGTGCATTGAACAACGCTCGAATTCCGTGCTCTCGAATATGATAATGCTTGAACTAAAAGAGAAAACGGGAGAATCCCGTGGTTGAAAAGTAGGAAGATTTTTGCCCAAATACTTGTCATTGAAAGATACGTATTAAAAACAAAAATGTAAAAAGTGTTGCTTCATCCCAATGCACCTACGTCACTTCTGCTCACCATTATTCCAATCGATGATTTGTTACAATCTTGATGTCATGTCTTTACGGCACCTATCTTGAAGCCGCGGCAGGTAATGCGGACTTATTTTAATTTTAACAACATTCCAATCGAAGATTTATTGTAGATTTTAACTAATCTTGATGTCATGTCTCATGCGCCCACCAAATAAGACACCTAATAAACTATACATAACACCAAATAAGGCGTTCAATGTTCCTACTAACCAAAGTGTTTGACTTGTGCTTCATGCTCAAGTATATCAAAAATACCTCCCTCTTTGATGGCGTGCAACCCAATTCTTCTAACCAATCTACTCTCAATTGTAAATCATAGATCCCCATGGGTACACTGGAAAACTCTACAATATTAGTTGTGTCATGATCAGAGAAATATAATTCATTTCGTATTTCTGCATCCAATTGAGAGTCTTGTTGGATGAGTGACTCTATGTACTACTTAGACCCAACACTTAGATTTCACTTAGATTATTTTTCATAAAAAAAAATGAGACATCATGTGGTCTCTCTCTTCTTCTGTGCAATTCTGTGTGCAACAAGTCATTTCTTTTCTTCAAAATGATTTAGAATATCCACAGTACCATTTATTAATCTATTAATCGTCAATGTTTTGGATACATAACATGATCCATCTTCAAGACGTAAAGTTGATGAGATAAGAGAGGAAAATAGCAGCTTAAATAATAGACAATGTAGAGCATCAATGGAAACAAAAACGTCGACCCACAACAAAAGACAAAGACCTAAAAATCTATGAAAGCATTAACTATTAAAAATTGAATTTTTTTAAAACTACTAAAGCTATACTAAAATATTAGAGAAGGGCAAAAAGAGTTATATATAGGGTAAATAAAATACTATGAAACCCTAATAATTATATTATGTTTATTATTAAAATATTGTTATCATTATAAGGTTTGGGTGAATACTACGTATTGATAATAATTAATAATAGTATTACCTATATATTAATTACGTACTTATCAAAACCCTAAAATTTAAAAATTATCATTAATTTTATTAAATTATCATTAATTATAGAAGAAATAAAGTTAGGGTTAGTGCTAGAAGAAATAAAGTTAGGGTTAGTGCTAGATAATGATTATTTTAGGGTTATTAAGTATTTAGGGATATTTTATATAGAACTAATAATAAGAAGAGGAACAATTATTAAGGGGAAAAAGAAAAGCGGATAAATCATGAAACAAAAAACGAAAGCAAAGGAGACAAACAAGAAAGAGAGAAAACAAAGAAATGTAGGTCAAAGATAAGGAGACCAGGGGAAACAAAAAAGACATCAAGAAGCTAGAGGAAAAGGAAAAATCTAATGGAGGTTGAGGACGAACCTGTTGTGTTATTACCTATTTCTTCTATGGTAGATAAAATGGAGCCAATTCTCGTTGATTTCCAGACCCCCGTCTCTATTCATATTGTTGGGATGCTTGATAATTTCCATGGCTTCTCTAATTTGACGTTTGAAAAAGTGAACTTGTTTTGCCAGGATCTTAGTTTTTTCTAAGCATAAATGGTGTTTGGTTGCAACATAGCATTCTGCTAATGTTGAGGTGTGAGTGCATTCATTATTAATGTAGGATCCATGTTCTTTAATCCTAATCTGGGAAGAACGACATGTTTCTCCAATGCAACATTTTCCACATGAGCACTCGATCCTATAGAATCCTTTGTATTTTCGTTGGTCAGTGTTTTCTTTTACAGACCTCATTTTCTGTTTGATGCTTTCTGATGGCTTGAAAGTAGTTGTGATCTCTTTATTTCTTAGTACTGTGTCAATCTTGTCAGTGACCCCTTGAATTTAAGGTAGATAAGATTTCTTCTCGGAAGGATAGTTGTTGTGGGTTTGAGGTTGACTATTTGTTCTTTATGAGGCTTTTCTTATTGCCCTTCTGATGTATTTGTCTTTGTAAACTATGCTTTTGAAGACTTTGTATAGGTGATATTTTTCTTGTTCCAAGTTCTCTTCAACAAAGATTTGGATGGACCTTGTGGCAAAGGTGTTAAGTACTCCTATCTTCTGGGCGAGGTGGTGATGAGAGCTTGCATGAAGATACTTTTCTGTGTGGGTTTTCTTAATCATGTATACTTCATGTCCTAGGTTCCCCTCCTCCTTCCTACTGATTAGCACATCCAGGAATGGAATGCTATTGTTATCCTCTAATTCCATTGTGAATTCATTTCTTGGTGAGTGCCTTTATCAATGACCTCCACAACTACTACCGATGCAATTTCAGAGTTTCCTCTGAGGTCTTGCTTCTAGTTCTTCAAAGTGCACACCAATTTAGTATTTTTCAAAATTGACTCCACCAGAGTCTCTAATGTTTCCAACCTTCTCTATGTATGGACTTCACCATCTTTGGCATCCAAGGTTGCTTTTCCCAAAACCATTTATTCTTGTTGTCGTGCAATGACACAAGGCCTAATTGTGGATTCACTGGTTGCCTCAATCAACCTTATGGTTTTCATTTTTTGCATCCATCCCAACTTCCTTCTATTCATCATAGGCACACCACAAGTCTTGGTTCCATTCAAGAATATCAAACAATTCCCATGGGGCATTGGAACTACTTTGGAAATCTTGAGAAATTCTTGTCCCAGGAAGATTGTATGGTCATCCACTGGAGCCATTGTCAAGTACAAACTACCAAACCATTCTCCAACATTCAAAGGTGTAGAAAAAACTGCTCTTGATGATGGCCTCACCATTGAGTTCACCACCTTGAATGCAACCATGCTACTCTTAGGCTTACGACTTTGTTGTAGCAATCCATTCATTTATAAATCTATGGGTTGCACCAATGTCTACCAAGGTTTCCACCTTCAACCCAATCATTGTTGGATTCACAAAAAAATACCATTCATGTCTTCACCTTGCAAACCACGCTCATGAATTTCTTCCACGAACTTGCCCAAACGTACTATAAGGCACAAAAAACCTCCAATGTTACTTTTTAAGTTTGTTGTTCTTGGGATGCTAGCTTCACCTTCAAAATTAATTTCAATTGGACTTCTTCCAAGTCTTCCAACTTCTTATTCAAAGGAGAATCCATGGAAAAATGATTATGTAACAAAGGAAACAATCAACATTCTTATCTTTGGACTTATGCAATTTCAGTTGCTTCCTTGTTGTAATGTTGTTTCCATCTTGAAAATCCTTCCTCCTGAATGGTCCCAACTTAGGCAGCACCCAAGTCTCCACTTGGTCTGCCAAAGTCTTCAACTTATGAATCTAAGCTTCAACTTGCGCACTAGTATTCTCCAACTTCACCATGTGTGCTTGTTACAAGTGACAGATCTCTTGATCCCAATGTTCCAAGTCCATGACCATAGCTTCCATATTGGTATTCCATGGCTCATTCTTTGTGATTTCTATGTCACAACCCAAAAATGGGTTGGCCTTCTAGGCACATTTGAAAATATTTCCCAACTCTCAAAGACTTGGTCCACCTTGCAACCTCAATCCTACAACATACTAGGGACAAAAAGGGAACTCATTGTTCTATGCAGATGAACTATCTTGATTGTCTACTACAGCAAGGCACTAAGTGTACATTTTTTAGTCTTCAAGCCTCTCTTGTGACTGCATGCCAACTTGTTCCAAAGCCTGTTACTTTGCCTCAAGTTCCCTTTAATGAAGAGTGGTATGATATCACTTATCACAATTGTGACAATGGTTAAGAGAACAAAAGATGTCTCAAAATCATGATACCAGTTGTCATGGACATGGAATTTGCAAAAAAAAGTATTTACAAACTTGAGGTTCTCCCAAGTCCATTTTAGCACTAGAGGTCATGCAAAACTACCTTTTCTCAACTACAGGGGATTGACCAACATGTGCCTACTAAAACCAAAGTATGCCTCTTCACTTAAGGTCTACACATAACATTTCCTTAAGCTACAATTTGTCAAATGAAACTAAGTCCTACTCAACCAAGCTCATTCATTAATAGGCACACATTCAATCGTGACCTTTAAAATATCCCAACAATGCTTTAACAATTATCCAATATTTCAATACTTAGCCAAAATAAAGAAAAGAAAGTAATAGTAACATCTGATAATCATAAAGAGTCCACAACACAAATGTATAGGCGACACCCAAGGTATATGTCTTAACTTTATTATATGAAGAATGTCACATGTATACAATAAGGGAGTTGTAGTCTCCTACTTATAACTCTAATACAAATGTACAATGAATTTAAGATAATATTTCCTTATACTTACTGCCCAATAGACTTACATGATCCAACCCATGAAGACACCATAGTCCTACCTCCTATAGGTCTTGTCTTCTTCTTCTCACTTAGCCAATGCAATTCACCCTATTTTGCCTAATCGTAAACTTAGCACAATCACAGAGCTCCTTTACACTCCTTGTGAATGATAATGAATGAATGAACAATCACTTATGCCTTAACATGTTTGGGGCATCATTCTTTTATATGAGACTTGACTTGCACTTGCAAGCCCCTTCACTCTAAGGTGGGCCCAAGTGCCATTTGTCAACTTGATTATTTTGGTGACTTGTTTGCCGACCATTCACATCCAAGGAGTGTGCTTGGTAGTGCACCCAAATGCTCTTGGAAGTGCCTCCAAGTGTGTCCATGTCTGCCCAAGTCTGCCCAACTGTGCCTAAGTGCGTCCAAGTGCACCCAAGTGCATCCAATTTTGCCTAATGGACGTGTTCCCAATGAGTGCATCCTACGATTGTGATTCATGGATTCTTATGCTAGAGGGAACCTCTACCATCCATCACAACCCAAGTGTGAACCACCCAACTCCTCGGGTTGGCATGTAGTCCAAGCACCTAAGCTAGTCAAGCTCTCTATGACAATCTTGTCTATCATGCATCATGCTTTCATATTGGATGGGGTCATCTATCATAACCCCCACTTTTCCTTCCCTCTCCAAGTCCCCTTCCAAGCTTCTCTTGGTGCATCCAACTAGTGTGAGTTTCCAAGGTTTGCAGTGCACCCAATCTAAGCAACTGTGGTTGACATGTCCATGGTGTGCCTTGCCATCATGCAAGGGTTACCCAAACTAACTCTTCTAGCCATCAACCTTCCTTCATGTCCATCCATGTCGGTCAGTGACCACTAAGGTGATCATGTGGTGAAGGCACTCAAAGCCATTCAAGGCTAGGGCCTTATATTAACCCTTTATGGACTCTCATTGAATGACTATGTTGTGAGTTAGATTCCTCCTCATTGTCTTACTTTGCTTTGTCTCCTGGAAAGTTAGAGATTCGAGATCATTCATCTCTTCATCCTAATCTTCCTCATCTTCCTTATCCTTGTTGTCCACTTCTCCTTGCTCCTTCTACTCATCCAAATTATTGGGTGTATGTTTATCCTTATTTACTTATCGTTTACTTAAGTAGATGACTTTTTTTAGGTGATGACCCACTTTAAAAAGACATTTCAAAATAACTTGAGATCTTGTTGATATCTTCTTCAAACTTTGAATCTTAAATATATCCTATGTTTGCATTCTCATTGATGGGTAATTGCCTTATGAGTTTAACTCTAATTATCTTAGGTACTCAAACTCTAATGGCATCAATGTTCAAGTTAATAAACCTCTTGGATAAAATCTTGAACATATGAAGTATAAAATTAACGTTTCAAAATATGAAAAAGTTCAGTATTTATAAAAGATTTAGTGTTTTTAAAAGAGATTACAAATTTGAATTTGGACAAGATAGGATATGTACACCTCTATAAAATAAGTAGTCAAATCGCTATATAAAAAAAGTTTCTTATTTCTTATTTTACAAACAAAAAGATCTTATATGTCAATTTAACATCTCACTAAATAATAACCTTAAATTAAATTGTTATTATTATTATCATATTAAAAAACTAGAAAACAATTAATTTAATAAGAAACCTTTTTAATTTTAAAATGAACAATGCTTTGTTTAATCAAACTTGCCACATACTCCAACTAATTATAAATATTTTCTTGTTTCTAAAAATATCATTTACAACCTCTATATTACTCAAAGGGGTGTGTTATGACCCACGTAAAAGTGAGGCAAATTGACAGAAACATCATTTAGAATGTGAGTTTATCCTTGATTTTGCTAGTTTCATTCATCTGGAATTCTTTACTCCATTTACCTAAAAGTGAGGCAAATTGACAAAAACATCATTTAGAATGTGAGTTTATCCTTGATTTTGCTAGTCTCATTCATCTGGAATTCTTTACTCCATTTATGTTAGCTTTTTCAAGTAATGATGAAGTGTTCTTTATGTTAAGTTTTTCAAATAATGATAAAGTGTTCTTGGTGTTAACTTTAATTAGTAGGCTCTCCATCTTTTTCTTTGATGATTGGGACATTAAAACTCTATAACTACTTCCTTGACTTTGGATTTCTTCGCCATCTTACCTTAAATAACTATATCGACTCTATTGAAATAATTAATTATTAGTGCAAGGGTTTTATTCATGATTTAGATAATCTTGAAAAAACAATGCATAGTCTACCGGCTTTCTCAGCCTAATTACCTTCTCCATCACTTTTCTAAAGTTTATACCTAGCACGTTCTTCTCCATCCCTTTTCTAAAGTTTATACCTAGCACGTTCCATCTTTAGTGAAGCCCTTTCTAATATCATCAATTCATATTTTGTCAATACAAGTCTAGACATCTCCAATCTTATTGATCTGAGTCTTCTTTGCCATTCATTAAATCGGCTTTGGTTGTGACAAGTTTAATAAGATCCACTCCAATTGGTCTCTTCCAATCGTGGTTAGTTCAATCATTTGAAATACAAGGTGGCTACCATGTTTCACATTGGTCCTACCTCTTACTATATGTCATTGTCTTCTTTTATCAAGTTGCATTATCAATCAAACTCATGCATTGGTACAATACAACTCGTTACTTGTTGTTAGAATTCCCACGCCTCTTCTCTCTATAATGCGTGGTAGTTGAACTGGATTTCCTTTTGATCTATCTCTCATTCGACTTGTATCTTTCTCTCGTTTAGTATATACTTCTCATCTTTCTTCTTCAAGGAATCTAACCCTCCCTTTTCTATTTACATGAAAATTTGATTGTGTTATGGAAGGTCTCTGATCATGCTACTTCTTGATTTTCATGGAACTTGTGCCTTTGAAAATCTTTTGTTTCATCTTGCTTCGACCAATGCATTGTCATTTTGTTTTTGTGTAACTAGATAAAATATCACATTTTACTTTCATTTTGATGAAGTGATTAGAAGGTTGATTAATTACTAATTATTTCTCATTAGCAAGTATAACTAACTTTTTTTTTTTTTTTTAAATCTAGTGATGCTTCAAGGGTTGTCTATTCAAGTAGGGTGGACCATTCATCACATTCCTTAACATTGACATGATTTTTATCTAATATTACATTATAGCTCTCTATAACATCAACAAAGCCCTGCATATATATCTCCTAGTGAGGTCCATGTCTTCCTTGGTAGCATATTGTATAATTTAAAGTGCCACACAAATATCTAAAGACACTCTTTACAATTGTCCAATGTTTCTTCTATGGTTTTGACATATACTTGCTAAAAAATCCCATTGCATGGGCAATGTATGGTCTAGTAAGAATGCAACTCCCCTCACAACTTTGCTCAAAAAAATTGCTTTAATTTGGAATGATGTTGCAGAATGGGCATAAGACTTGAAGAATGCTATGTTTATATAGCCCTAGTACTCACTCTTCCCAACTTCACTAAAACCTTTGTCTTGGAATGTGATGCCTTGGGTAAAGGCATTGAAGTAGTACTTATGCAATAGGGATGACCATTGGATTTTACTAGCAAACAACTTTGTGAGAGGAACTTGGGAAAATCAACTTATGAAAAGGAGATGATGGCTATATTGTGTATTGTGGATATATAGTGTCCATATATACTTGAGCAACATTTCCAAATTAAAATCGATCATCACAGCTTGAAATACTTCCCGGAACAAAGGATTTCTTCCCATAAGCAACAAAAATGGGTCAATAAAATGTTGGGATATGACTATGAGATAGGTTATAAGAAGGGAAAGGAGAACATGGTAGTAGATGTTGTAACATCCCTAGTTTTAATTCTTGTAAATTATAATGTAATTATGCAAATGCAATTTAGGCTGGTGAGACTATATGCTTTAGGTTGGAGATCTTGTATGTATTGATATGGCCAAGGTCCGAGCTATGTGAAAATGTACATTGGAATACTTAATAAAAATAAATTGATGGTTGTGATGCGAGAGGGACAAAACGACGGGGGGGATATGATTCCACAAGAGGGGGATAAAGGGGGGTCCAAGGGGTTCCCCATTTCTATTAATCCAAACCTTTTCATATTAATGTCTATATCCTTAGAATTATCAAAGGAAGCATTGAATACATGTAAGAGTGGTCGATGGGAAAACTCTTCTCACTAATTTATGACAACATGGGATAAGTACAACCACTTTTTGGGAAATGTGAGAGTCAAATCTTGCATGAAAGAAAAGGAAATTTGAGTGCCTTTTTTGGGATAGTTTTTACATGAGCTTTTTGGGTTGCAAGATGAGAGCTAGGTGCTATGAAAAGAGCACCAGCCATGTTGTATCCATGAGAGAGTTTTTACAAGATGATTTTTGGATAGCACGAGAGATCTAGGTGATGGAAAGAGCACCAACTTTGTTGTGTATGAGAACAACCATGAGAGGGATGGGTTTATGCTGAAAATTAGGTTGGGTGCCTGTAACAACTTGGTGGAGTTGTGGGTTAATGTTGAGACTGAGGTTGTGTTCCTATAAAAACGTTTCCTATTGAGGAAATGGCTCAAGAGCCTTGAGAAGACTACTATGAGCACTCCTGGAACAATTGAGAATTCTTGGATTCACTAGCTGTGAGAATTCTTGGCCAACTTTGTGCACTAAAGCCCTAGAGGAAAGTGAGAAGGCCCAAGGGATAACGTGGCAGAGAAGGGGGATCACATTCCTTGGGTTGTGTAGGTTGAGGGAAAAAAGAGAGTTGGTGGATTGGAAATTGTTGTAGGAGTAGAACATGGGATTTAGGTTACTGAGTGTGGAGACTTGACAACTAAAGAGGGTCATACCTCCTTGTGGACTCATAGCTTCAACACAAGGGTGGCTTGATGTTGAGAGAAATGGAATAGCAAAGCCTATGTCTGGGAAGAATTTCTTTCGTACGCAACTAATTGGTTTCCCCATTAAAGGATAAGTTTTTTATTGTCTTTTATCATGTTTATTTCCACTGTGTAGATTTTTATTTGAATGTTGTGTTTTCTTGATTATTTGCATTCATGAATTTTAGAATTGAAATTAGATGCATGTACATTTCTGCATGTTGCTTTCCTTGTTAATTTTGTTTTTCATTAGAGAAAATTTTAGTTTTTGCCGCTAATGGTTATTTTACATATGATATCTCTTGGAAGTATGAAGAGGAAGGGTCCCTCTTTTCACTCTCATTTATAGTAGAAAACTAGTTGAATGATGTCCACAAAGAGTGGTTAACATACCCCAAGATCACTAGCCTATTCCAACAACTTCAAATGGAAGCCCATGCATATCAAGGCTACACTTGAAAAAATGAAGAGCTTTGCTATAAAGGATGTCTTTATTTGACCAAACATTTAGAATTTAAATCATAGGTTTTATTTGAACTACATTCCTCTCCCATAGAGGTCATTATGGGTTTCATAAAACATATTAAAGAATCACACTTTCATTTTTTAGGGAAGGCATGAAGAAGGACATCCACACCTTTGTGGTCAAGTGTGTCATTTGCCAATGAAAAAAGGGTGAGGCAATGAAACCTCTAGGATAACTACAACCTTTACCCATTCCATTAATTATATGGATTGAAATTGCTATGGACATTATTGTGGGGTTACCAAAATCTAGCAATAAATATGTAATCATGGTTGTGGTTGATCACATTTCCAAGTATGCTCATTTTTGTTCTCTCCAACACCCCTTCAAGGCCTTTACAATTTCTCTATTCATGGATAATATTTTTAAACTCCATGATATGTTGCACTCAATTGTGATGGATCGTGACCCCACCTTCACTAGCAATTTCTGGAAAGAGTTGTTTCGACTCCAGGGAACTCAATAGAATCTCAACATCACATATCACCCCCAAGTTGATGGTCAATCTGAAGATATGAACAAGTGTTTGGAAGCATATTTCAGGTGCTTTAATTTAGAGATAAAATTCCAATGGGTCTAGTGGCTACCTCTAGTCAAATGGTGGTATAATACAACTTGTCATAGTACCACTTGAATGACTCCCTTTGAGGTTTTCTATGTGGCCAAAATCCCCCATCAGTACTATCTTACTTACCAAGAGTCACTTAAGGTGTAGGAGGTTGAAAAAACTATCATAGCTCGAGTCGACATTCTCCGCACTCTCAAGAATAATTTGGTGATGGCTCAAAACTAGATGAAGTAGCAGGCTAATAAACATAGTTCCAAACACCATTTTTATGAAGGGGATCAGGGTTTCCTCCTTATAAAACCTTATAAGAATACCTCACTTTAAGGACACACACACAACCAGATGCTTGCTCCCAATTTTTATGGCCCCTATAAGGTCTTCAAATGTATTGGGATAATGGCTTACAAATTGGAGCATCCTAACCACTGTAAAACTCATCTAATCTTTCATGTCTCATGCTTAAAGAAAGTGGTCGGATCTAATTCTTATATTCAAACTTGTCTTCCATAACTGGATGGAGAAGGTTCCATTTGGTTGCAGCCAGAGGCCGTCCTCAACAAAAGAGAGCAATGTCTCCACTAGTGCACTATAGAAGAGGCCTTGATATAGTGTAAGGATACAATCCGAACTTAACTTGATTACAAATTTCATCCATCCAACGGACATGGATAAAAGTCAATCATTGACTTATATCGACTTTTCTCCATGCTAGTTGGATGGATGGAATTTTCAATCCAAATAAGGATTTCCAAGGATACATAGCCCAAGGATGTCATGTGGGAAGTATCAAAGATACTTCAACAATTCTCTCATCTCTAGCCTTGAGGACAATGATCCTTTATAAGGGGAATGGCATGTTAGGATCCTATCCTAAGCCATTAATTAAATAGATAGGTTTCTATGTATTGAGGTCATATCTATAAAATAAGGCCCATGTTTAGATATACCGTGAAAGAAATATTATAAAAAAGTTTACTAAAAGGTTCCTCCTACTAGAAAGTTCCTTCACTAGAAAGCTCATAGGAGGTTAGATAGAAACTATATAATGAAGTAGAAGCAAGGTATTAGGATGTCTTGTGAAGCATATTGTAATTGGATATCTCTTCATTTGGAGGTTTTCTCTTAGAAGAGGCAAGTGAACATTGCTTTCATACACAAAGATATTGCCATTTCTGTATAATTTTGGCTCTTCTACCATTGCCTATTGTTGTTATGATCTGTCATTTCTGCTCCAAATCTTTCTATATTATGTTATTTCTTCTCTAAATATTGTATTTTGATAGTAGAGAAGGCCATAGTTTCACTGACGTACAGATTATGGAAACGAGTTCCACAATTTCAAATGCTACAAAAACTGCATATGTATACAAAAACATGAAATGGACTTTGAGTTTCACTGTTACCGACCTACTATGAATATGAGAAATAGGTATTACCATCTTAATAACTTCTGAGACCTACTATGAATATGAGAAATAGCTATTCCCATCATAATAACTCTGGTGTGTGGTGTTAGCAATTTCATTTCTTTGAAAATGAATACTTCAAAGAATAGAACCTTACCATAACTATGAAAACAACATTAGTATCACTCTGGGTGTGGATTTTTGTGTACAGATCTGAGGTACTTTGAGGTAAATGCAAAGGTAGAAGAGCACATACTTTTGGTGATGTCTCTATCGATTGTTCCATGCTTATACCCTACTCACAAACTTCCATTCATTATTCATCCATGCATATTTAATAGTCCCCACTAATTTTTTGAGAGTCACACCATTTGAATCCCTTGTTCACTAGTTTCACGTTAGGGTCAGAGGAAGAATACCATCGATTCCAGGCTAGCATTGTAGCATATATTTCAGGTATGTCCATTGTTTCTTGTCAAACTTCATTGTTTTAACATGATTGTCTATAATTTTGCATCAAATATTGAATAAATATTAGTGCAGTGAACAAAACCAAATCCTGGCCAGTTGCAATCAACTGCTAGTATTCCCACTTGATTCAGTTGGAATAAACTACAGGTATTCCCACCTGATTAACCTCTAGGCATAATCATTATATAGTTAGATAAATCCTATTCTATCATGTCACATGAACTTAACTCATTAACATTCCATTGAAATGAAAAACGTGATTTAAAACTGTAAAATATTCACAGATACAACAAAATTCATTTGGGCATGCTGGACACTATTATAGCTAATTTATAAGATTTTTTCAGTCTCACTTTGCCTCCATTGGACAATGAACTA
>JASDQU010193519.1:9784-19959 GCA_032191745.1 Picea mariana | reverse complement strand
CTATAGACAAGTGGTTGAATCTACTAGAATGGTATTTTTCTGTCCATAACTTTTCGAATAGAGAAAAGATTACTTTTGCGCTCCTCAAAGCCATTCCCCATGTCAAAGATTGGTGGGAAACCTTCTGTGAGAAAAAGGAAACAGAGGAAACCTCATTATTTACAATCATGGTCACTTAGGAATCCTTCAGGGATGCTATTAAGAAAAAATACTACCCTATCGGAAGTTATGATGACTTGTATACCAAATGGACCACACTGCGGCAAGAAAGAGACCAAGCAGTGCCATATTTCACAAATATCTTCCATACCTTGTGCACCAAGCTGGGTATAAAATATTCAGAGCGACATATGGTGCTCAATTATCATGGTGCTCTGTATAGATACATCCAGACTGAAATGGAATTTTTGGACATCTCATCCTTGGGCGCAGCCTACCGATATGCTGTCAAAATCGAGCAGAAGCTCAAACAAAAGACGCAGCAATTTGGGCTTGGGAACCCCTCACAAAAAAAACTAGGAAAGGGCGGCCCCAACCCATAGAACAAAGGACAGAGAAAATATGGATAGTATCAGGACACCCCAGAAGTATGTACACTCTTCTACACAGGGGAGTGTAGAGGGGGCTTACCCCCTCTGTGGGGTCCGGGGGAAAGCGGGCCCCCGAAGGAAAAATTGCCTTGTAAATGTATATTGTAATTTCATTGTAAATCTAGACCATTCATTATAAGGTCACAGATCTAATGGTATAAATTATGTTAGGGTTTTTTCTGTAGAAGGCAACCCTTTGTTATGAGGGAAATGTATTGTGGCTATGGATTATGGAGAAAATTTTATTTTGATATAGGAGACTGTGAGGGAAAGAAGAGGAAGTTACAATGAGTTTGCTGTAGGTTGTATCCCTTCATTTGCTTGATAATAATAAAGGAAGGACCTGGCAATTTCTCTGGTGGACGTAGCCCACACTAGGTGAACCACATAAATCTCTGTCTTTATTGTATTGTGTATCTTATTTGTTTTGTTTCCACATTTGTTTTATTTTATTGCTCCATGATCCTGTTTTTCTAACAATGGTAACTAAAGTGACAATGCCATTATTGTGAACTTTATTATTTCATATGGTCCTAGCCACCTTGTCTGTAATTTTCCAGGAAAATCTTGAAATATGGAATCATGGAGAAGTGCCCAATCACCTTTATGATAATATATCTTCTTGATATGTTTATCGTGTTAGCTAACTCTTTTCCATTTAATGATAGTTGTGCACTGCAAGGTGAACAAGCGTGCTTTGTCTAACTCATTGAGCTGCTGTAGGCGCTGTTTATGTGCCTCTGTAAGATCCAATCCAATTTCCCAGACCATCCTTAGAGTCTTTATCTCAAACTCAATTGGGAAGATAGGTTCTTTTCCATAGAATAAATGATAAGGAGAATAGCCAGTGGTGTTATGCCATGTTGTACGGTAAGCACATAAAGAATTTTGAAGCTCGGTTGCCCAATTCTAACGGTTTGTTGAGATTGTTTTTGTCAAAATTGCCTCCAAGACTTTATTGGTACTTTCTACTTGCCCATTTTCTTGTGGGTGGTATGGGGAAGTAACTTCGTGTTTAATATAATAACTTTTCATGGTGTTCATGATTCTATGGTCTGTAAATTGCGACCCTCCGCCAGTGATTACTTCCCTGGGTAATCCATAGCGTACAAATAATTTGAAAAGGAATTTAATGACTGCTTCCTCTGTTGTGTTTGACAAGGCTTCTGCCTCTACCCATTTGGTCATGTAGTCTATTGCAACTAGTATATAGTCCTTTTGGTTTGATTTTGGGTTGAAGGGGCCAACAAAGTCTAGTGCCCATCTCTCAAAAGGTTCTGCGACTACTTGTGCTTGCGGGGGCATTTCATCAGCTTGGCCTGGTCGACCCATCCTTTGACAATTGTCACAGGTCTGGGCATATTTCTTTGTATCTCTTTGTATATGTTGTATCCCTTTCATCACTTGAATGAGAAAAAGAGGGACACTTGCAAGTCCAGTTGGGTTAGTTGGACATGACATAAGTTAGCGAAAGAGTTAGAAACATCAAGCACAAGAAATAAACAAACAACTAAGCTAACAACAATTAAATAAACTAAACTAAAGTGCATAAGGGAATTAGAACCAAAATCAACCAAATAATTGACCAATATTCATGCCACCAATGCATAGATTGTATTAGTGGGAAAACACCAAAGAGAAACAGAGACTTATGGGTCCCCTCTTCCTCCAAGGAAGGGATATTGAACCCCCAATGAGAGAGCTCTTCTTACAAATATCACACTAAAAGGAAATGGTGAAGAAATCCAAAG
The DNA here is from genome assembly GCA_032191745.1 of Picea mariana. Lineage (NCBI taxonomy): Eukaryota > Viridiplantae > Streptophyta > Pinopsida > Pinales > Pinaceae > Picea > Picea mariana. The sequence continues at coordinate 17,618 of JASDQU010193519.1, read as the reverse complement.
CTCATTCACTCAAGAGGTGTAGGAGAATAGAGGCAACATAACAATACAAATAKATTCTTGAAAATATAGTGCACCACAGAGGTATGTTGATGTATTTGATGTTTTGGATAGTGTAGCATATGTTTTATGTATGGATGGATACTAATGCTATCATTTTTTTTGTTGTATGTGAATATGTGGGGCCACAAGGCCGAGGGATGGAGTTGGTTAGAGCGSTGGCTCGTGAGGGTCTAGTGAGACCACCGCAGGGTGAGAAACGAGCGGGAGAGAGGTGTCATAGAGATGAGGCTGGTGCGAGGCCAACTGATGAAGTGAGAGTTGGCCAGAGGCACAGATTAGATGACCCTGGTGCAGGGCCATCGAATGCACCTTAGGGAGAGGTCTCCGGGGTGCTTGAGGAATTCCACCACCGGTTGGAGGTGGTACTACAGGGAGTGCCCGAGGGCATGTGGACTTAGACCCAGGACGAGGGAGTCTTCGAGTAATGCGTGGGAGGACAGGCATAGTTGCAGACCCTAATCCACTGAGTAGCGGTGGCGGCAACAACAATGACAGGGAGACTGCCACCTGGACCGGGAGGACCCCCAGCTGGTGGGGCACCACCTCCTGACAGTGGACCTGGTGGTGTTTCTCTAGCAGCACCATGTGTGATTGATGTATTTATTTTTTATATTTATAGAGGACTGCGAGCCCATGTTGTATATAGGGTAGTGTGACACCTATTTTGTACCTATAGGGATGAGTGGGTTCACCTGCCTATGGGTGATGTACATGTTGTACTATTTTTTTTGTAAATATTGATGGCACATTGATTGATATATATATGGATATACATTTTTGGGACCTTTGTGGAGTTCACATGTGATGATGTTTTATGGTGCTTTTTATGATGTCTAATCTATATGCTGTGACAATTTTTGATGATTTATGTATGTGTAATGGTGTCTTGATGTGATAAATGTCAATCTAACACTAGGTTAGCTAGATTATCTGCTATTTTATTAAAATTTCATGGAATATGTGTAAATGTAATTGAATCAAAATGTCGAGATAAGAGTCTAACTTGCAGGTATTTGCGGAAGAGGCAAGGATCGCGGACACGGTATACATTGTTGAGTTGCAGGACAAAAAGATGGTAATCTAATAAGACGCTAAGGTGGTGAATATGGTGGTGACTGGACTTGACAAGGAGTCCAATGATGGCTATGTATTCTGCTTGGTTATTGGTTGTTGAGTCCAAACATATGCCACTGGAGTGGAGCAATTCATGTGAGGGGGTATAGAGGGCCCAAGCGGTCGAAGCGAGATTCTGTGTCCATCGGCTAGCTTCGTCAGCGTAACCAATGTGGTAGGCCAATGGAGAAAGAATATTTCAATAACATGAATGGTAGATCAGACATAAGGCATGGAGGGAAAAATAAGATTAAAAACTCTACAAAACATGTACAAAAAAGAAAAATCCTAGTGTAGAATGATTATGCTCAGGTGTAAAATTTCTTTAAGTACAACCCGTTGATGGGGTATTTGAGAGGGTGAACTTTAGGAGATGCCAAGATGTATGCTCCTTTAGTGAGGTAGTGTTGAACGATGTAGGGTCCATGCCATAACAACTCAAATTTTCCATGGCCAAGGGTATCATTGGCGATATCGTAGGCAAGGATGAGGTCTCCTTCGTTAAATGAGAGAAGGCTGACATGGTGGTAAAAGTTGGCCTTCGACTATTTTTTGGCTACCTCATTGTCCTATAATGAATACCGATGGTCTTCATCCAGTGACTCTAATTTCAACAAGTGCTGCTCCATTGGAGCAGTGTCAGGTAAAAGCTCGATGGCGGTGCGTAAAGTGGGAATTTCACACTTGATGGGGAGAGTGGCTTTGACCCCATGGACAAGATGAAATGGTGTAAAGATTGTGGCAGTTTTAACTGCCGTGTGATAAGTCCATAGTGTGGAAAACAACATATGATGCCAATTGGTATTATGTTTATTAATCGTGCACTGTAACATGGTTTTGAGGACCTCGTTGACCACTTCTACCTGTCTGTTGGAATGAGGGTAGTATGGGAAGGAAAAATCATGGGATAATACTAACCTGGAGGATATTTTGATGAAGATCTCATTCTTGAAGTGTTTCCCATGATCGAAGACTAACTGTAGTGGGAATCCAAAGTGGGACATGACGTGATTAAAGAAAAAATGCGTTGCAGTGCCAGCGGTTTTGTTGAAGGTAGGCATGGCTGCGACCCACTTGGTAAAGTAATCGACTGCCACAATGATGTATTTGTGTCCATTTCTATATGGAAGGTTACACATCATGAAGTCTATGCCCCATTTGCAAAAGGGGCCGACAATGATGACTAGGTGTAGAAGAGTGGGTGGTGCTCGTGCTTTGTGGGCATAAAGCTGGCATTTTTCAGACCATTTCACAGCGTGGATACAATGATGAAACAATGTGGGCTAGAAGTAGCCTGTGCGAATGATTTTCTGGGCGGTGGACATCCCTGAGAGGTGACCACTACAAGCACCGCTATGGAAATCATTTAGAACTCTATCAACTTCATTGATGGTCAAACATCGACGGAGTATGGTTTCGACCCCTCGACGATATAATATGTCACCGATAAGGACATATCAAGGGGCTTGATGGGGAATATGTCGACGATCATCCCAGGAGAGATGGGGTCCAAATTTCTATGTTCGAAGGTAGACGAGGATATCGCCGTACCAGGGATCATCCGAGGGGATGTAGAAGAGGTGTTCATCGGGGAAGTCCGTATTGACGGGTGAAATAGTAGTATTTGAGGGAAATACAATGATGAGTTTGGTGAGGATGAGGGATTTCTTTCTCTTGGGTGTTGAAAATTTGAGGTCGTACTCCTGAAGGATGACGATCCATCGAGAAAATGTACCATTAATTTTTCGGCGACTGAGCAAGTATTGCATGGGGTTAGAATCTTCCACGAATTTCGTAGTGCGAAGGAGGATATAATTGTGCAGTTTCTGGACTGCGAGGATAAATGCAAGGGTGAGTTTCTCTTCATGATTGTACTTCAAGGGTGGCCCTGAAAGGTTTTTACTAATATAGTAAATTACATTCTCGCGGCCATCATTCCCTAGATGGATGAGAACTCCTTCTACTGAGATAGCTGAGGCTGATAAGTAGAGTATGTAGTCGCGATCATAGTCAGGTGGACTAATCAAAGGGGCATTGGAGAGCATAACTTTTAAATAATCAAAAGCGGTTTGGGAATGTTCATCCCATTGGAATGGGATATCGTGATGCAATAAGCGAAGGAAACCATGGGTGCGAGTGGAATAATCTGGGTCAAAGCGGCGTAAACATTTAGCTTTTCCTTGTAGGCTTTGTAGTTGGCGTAAATTCCAAGGTGGTGGAATTTCTATGATGGCTTGGACCTTGAGGGGGTCGACGATGATGCCACATTGGGAAACGATGAACCCAAGGAGGCATCCAATGGTGATGCAAAATACACACTTAAGGGGGTTCAAGCGGATATTGTACTGATGACACTTTTGAAAGATGATTCGTAAGTCATATAGATGTTGAGTGCATTTCTTGGATCGAGCGGTGAGGTTGTCCAAGTATGAGAGGATGATATGAGCCAAATCATGGAAAACATACTTCATGGCCAGTTGGAATGTTACACCGGTGTTCTTGAGGCCAAAATGCATGACACGATATACAAACGTACCCCATGGGGTAGTGAATGCAATTTTGTATTGGTCTGTGGGATGAATCTGAATTTGATTGTAGCCAAAGAAACCGTCCATGAAGGAAAATGATTCATGGCCGACACAATCATCAATAATTTGGTCGATGAAATGAGTTGGGAAGTTGACTTTGGGACACTCATGATTGAGATCAAGAAAGTCAGTACATACGTGAATAGTGCCCTATTTTTTGTTGACAAGGATGGGGTTGGAGACCCATGATGTATATGCGATGGGGTATATGAACCCTGCAACACATAATTTGTCTATTTCAGCTTGGATGGCCACTGCTTTGGAGGGGTGCAGTGGGTGTTGATTTTGTTGCACAGGCATGATATCAGGCCATGTGTCTATATGATGTTCAATAATAGAAGGATTGAGGCTGGGCATCTCTATGTATGACCAGAAAAAAAATGTCATGGTATTCCTAGAAGAGAGCTTTGTAAGCTATAACTTCTTCAGGAGAACATGCAGTGCCAGTGGTGATTTCTTCTATGATTCCCAGTTTGATGGAAATATCGATCTTGAAAGTGAGGGAAATGTTTGCCATGTTTCCTTCTTCAAAAGAGTCGGGGGCGGGGATAGGATTATTGAACCAGTCTATATGCCCTGATGGGATAAAATATTTGGTTTCGATTACATAGATGGAGTCTTGGATACGGGGCTCAAAGGCTTCATGCGAGAGAAAGAGCACTCTATGATGGAGCACATTCCATGGGAAATCGGGGGTAGTTAATTCCTCGAGGATGTCTTCGTCGCAGTGGAACTGACGAGAATATACAGGATCCAGGGAAGTAACAATGGTAAGTGTCACCATGTGGTTGTCTTATGGTGGTGATGATGTGGAGGGGGTGGCGTAAGGAGGTTATGATGGTTCACTCAACATAAACCAGATATCAAGATATTGTGGGTTAAAAATTGTAGTCGGGCGTAAGATTTTCATGGGGAAATGGACTAGAGAATTGGGGGGATTTGGGGGCAAATCTTCATATAGGTTATCCATGAAACATGGAGGAGTGGGAAGTGCCTCAGGATCAGGAGAGATAATATGAACGACATCATGGGATGGAGTAGGGGTAATCACTGGTACCTATGGCAGTGTGGGAGGTGTAGGATTTTGAATAAGGGCCATTTGACGATGCCTATATTCAATGATCGTAGGACACTGGTATGTGAAATGGTTAATTGATTCATAGAGAGAGCAAGGGAATATCATCCGTTCTTTGACTGAGGTGGTGACATAGTGGATGTTGGTGACAGGAGTACGGGATAATGTGGATGGAGTGGAGTCTTGCTAAAATATTTGGCGTACCACCGTTAGCATCTATCAAAATTGAGGTAGCACAGGGCAATGGTGGGTGTAATGGCCATACTTTGAATAGATGGCATAGGATAATTTTGTTTACAATCCTATGTTACCTATAGTCGGGGACATGGTGGTAGTACTGGGTGCTTTGGGTGAAGAAATGAGTGGTGTGGTCACTCGAGGAAGTTGGAGTAAATTGCGCAACTCAGGGAGAGAGGGACATCGATTGGTGTGGTGTCCTTCTTTCTCACATAGTGCACAAGGAATTTGAATTCAGGGGGGGAGTGGAGAGGCGGGCTCTTTCTTCTTCCTTCTACCCCGAGCTATAGTGGTGGCACTGGTGAGTGGGGGTGAAGGTGGTGCGGTTGGAGCGAGGACAGGGATCTGCAATGGGATTCCCTCTATTTGGGGAGGGAGGGATGGTTGAGGAACCATATCAGGCGGGTGCAGATACCAAACCAGGATGGAAAGCACCATGTTAGGTAGAGTAAGCGTTACGACTACCTGGAAATATTGTACACTTGGTGGAGGGTAGAAGAAAATGGATTTGAGTAATGGCTTGGGGGATAGTCTCCCAAACCGAGATGTGACCTGTTAATGTTTATGCCATTATTATAATTCTTTTCATTTCAATAGATAAGAGCATCATAAGAACGAGATCACTGAGAAATACACATTCACAAGAGACACAACATTTATCCTGGGAAACCCTCTAGGGGAAGAAAACCCAACAAAAACTTCCTTATCATAAATAGCTTATACAGTGTTCAAGAGATAACTCAAACCAATACAGAAAGTCCTCCCCAAGAGATGCACCACTCTTCTCCCTCCCTCCAACTGGTAATTGCAGCTTGCCTCATAAGAGAATGAGCAAGTGAGTTGTGTGTTAGAAGTGAGGCGCTAGACTCTTATTTATACAAGACTGGCATGTGTGAGAGGGTTTCACTAGCAGGGATGACCTCTCACTCTGGGTGGGTAAACCCACCTTTAGTTAGTTTTGTGTCTTCAATAATAACTGTTGGGGCCGACTTCTTATTCTTCCCTTTATAATTGTCTGATGACCAATCCACAAAAGGGGATTTGGTCCTTATACAATTACCGACATGATTAATCCACAATGGGGATTAATCTTAATAATAAAATAACAATAATAATAAGAATGTTCTTCGTAGTTACATTATTTCAACACTCCCCCTTAACAAGAAGGGTATTCTTCATCAGCATCAGGCAAGAGAGGTCTGCATCATCAGTGGCATAAGGAGGACAATATCATCAATATCATCTTGAAACATTGGCTAGCATATTTACAAGTCATCAAAAGTTTTCTTCATCGGCAGCATCATCATTCTCGAAAGAATGCTATCATCATCTGCATCAAATATGTATCAGTAAAAAAATGATACCTCATCACAACACTTGGCTGGCAATACTACACTGTCTCAATGTCACATCTTGTTAAGCTGGTAGCTCATTGTCAGTCACATATTGCTTTACGTCTAACAACTAGGTAAGAAGCAAGGAATATCATCATCTCGCTTTACGTCTAACAACTAGGTCAGAAGCGAGGAATCACAACGTCATGCTTTACGTCTAACAACTAGGTCAGAAGCATGAATCATCTTGCTTTACGTCTAACAATGAGGTTAGAAGAAAGGAACACATCACATCTCACTTTACGTCTAACAATGAGGTCAGAAGCGAGGAATCATCTTGCTTTACGTCTAACAACTAGGTCAGAAGCAAGGAATCAACGACATCATGCTTTACGTCTAACAAGGAGGTCATAAGCATGACTCATCTTGCTTTATGTCTAATAACGAGGTTAGAAGCAAGGATCACACAATGTCATGCTTTACATCTAATAGCGAGGTCAGAAGCATGACTCATCTTGCTTTACGTCTAACAACGAGGTCAGAAGTAAGGATCACACATCGTCATGCTTTATGTCTAACAACGAGGTCAGAAGCATGACTCATCTTGCTTTACATCTAACAATGAGGTCAAAATTAAGGATCACACAACGTCATGCTTTACGTCTAACAGTGAGGTCAGAAGCATGACTCATCTTGCTTTACGTCTAACAATGAGGTTAGAAGCAAGGAATATATACTCCCCCTTTCAGGGAGGGTCCTTTTGGACTATACCAAGATTATCTCTAAAGTGTTCAAACTTTACACAAGATAGAGGCTTAGTCAACACCTCAACAACCTGTTCATCTATGCTAATGTACTGGAGCTTAAAGGCTCCTCTCTGTACCATGTCACGGATGAAATGATAGCGGATCTCTATGTGCCTCGACCTGTCATGGAATACATGATTCTCTACCATCTTTATGCAACTTTGGTTGTCACATAGAATCGTGGTTGCTCTCATCTCCAAGTCAAATAGGCCTGTCAGCAACTTTCGAAGCCATATAGCTTTGTAGCTAGCAGAACATGCGGTAATGTACTCTGCTTCCACTGTGCTGAGAGCAATACTGGATTGCTTCCTACTCTGCCACGAGATCATGGCTGATCCCAAATTGAAATAGCATCCTGAAGTGTTTTTTCTATCTGCAATGCTTCCTGCCCAATCTGAATCAGTATATCCACTTAATGTGAAGTCATGATCTCCATCATAGCTGAGACCATAATCCATTGTACCTTTAAGGTACCTCATCACATGTTTTGCAGCCACTAGGTGAACACTTCTGGGCTCTACCAGAAACTGACTCAAGGTGTTCACTGCAAAACAAATGTCTGGTCTGGTGTTCGTTAGGTACATCAACGATCCAATAATCTTTCTGTACAGTGTGGCATCT
>JASDQU010193518.1:0-14067 GCA_032191745.1 Picea mariana | reverse complement strand
ATGATGTTCCTTTAAGGGGGAGGGAATTGTAACACCCTATTTCCCCCAGTTTGTAAAAATAACTATACTGGCCAAGAACTGTGGCAAACCCAAAAATGTGAATGTGTGATGTGAATGGACCTTGTGAAAAAGGTCGATGAATGTGAATAATATTATGAATATATATTGTAGGACTGCTGAGAGGGGATATGTTGAAAAAGAGACCATGATGGCTGGAGAAAGGTGGTGGAAGGCACCTGGAATGGTGGCGTTAACTTCCACTGAAACCAATACCGTATTTGGACTTCATTGGCCCGGAGAACCAAGAGCAGCTCGCTGGCCCCGAATTAAATGACTCATCGAGATTGGTAGGTAAAGGGCTCCTCATGAGTAATGAGGGATGGGGGTGAACCGCCCATTCGTAGAGTCCTCAGACCTGACCACTGCAAGGAAAATCATGCGACACACAACCTCGCTGAACAGAGTAAAGGCAGGAAGTGTGGGTGATCAAGGGGAGACGTGAGGGAAAGAGGAAGAGAACTCTGGAAAAATACAGAGTGAGTGATAGCAGAGAATAAGGAGAGTAACCTTCATTCTCGGTCTTTGGCAAACAGAGACACAGTCTCGCAACATCGTGGTCTTAGTTCAGGGGTGGCTAGTGGTAAATCCGTTGGGAGTCGCTGAGCCTACGGATGGGTGGAAATGAGCACCCCTCTTAGCAGTTGCAGTCACATCCAATGTTATTTTTGATAAGTGTTTACATCTTGCATCTTGAAATTTATATGCTGACATGTATGCTCATAGTCTGTGCAGTTTGTGAATGGTTTGAGTATAAGACTGTCTGTGTAGTGTTTTGATTAGAAATGGTGGTTGCATGCTTTTACTGGAAGGACCACGTATGACTTATGTTATATATATATATACGCATATTGTATTAATTTGGACCTCAAGTCTGCTTTTGGGAGATCTATGTCCTTATTCGTCCCCAGGAGTACCTGGAATAGAMCTCCCCATAGAGATACCCTTCTTGGAGAGCTTACCAAGAACCTGGAAAAGGATTTGGAGGCGCAAGTCTTAGTAACCCTGTACGAGGAAGAATGATCCTCTTGAAATCCCTAAATAGCAACATAGGGATAGGTTTCGATCGACGGACGAGATCCTGTCGGAAGATCTACGGTCATTCATGACCGTTAGGTTGGAGGAAGAAACGAGGATGTTACATGCCTTACCCATTTTGATTTATCTTCGTTAGTAGTGAAGAAATCAGGACCGTAGATCCCCAAGGTCCGTGAAAGTATCTAAACCGTTGGTTTTTCCACGTCTAGGGAGCAGTGGGAGAATACACAGCGTGGGACGATCTGAACCGTCAGATCTTAGTTAGAAAACCTGACAACCGATGGATCTTTTAGGAGATACATAAGGGTTAAGCCCTCATGAACAGGGGAGAAAGTCTCGAAAGAAGAGTCGGTATCGGGGTTTCAGATTTCGAGAATTCAGGAGTCCTGATGACAAGAGATCGGGACACTCCATGGTGAAAATCTTGAAATAGATCTGGTCCATCCGATTAAGGGACACCACGTGTTGTGAGATCCTTTCGGAGGATCCAAGGTCGGTAACAACCGTTATATGTGGGGAAGGAACGTGGATGATAGTACCTTGACCCCTCTCTACCTTTTCAAGCAATGCACGAACGTGATCCTCTCGAAGGTTCCAAGGTCTGTAATGACCGTTAGATTTGAGGAAGAGACGTAGATCTTAATGCCACAACCCTTTTTACCCTTGCAAGAGATGAAGGAATCGGGACCGTAGATCCCCATGGTCCATGGAAGTACCTGGACTTTCCATCTATAGAGTACACATGGCTGTTGGTAAGCACTTCGGTGTTTCGGCACCCGAGAAACTAAAGGGCTAGAACCCTTGTCTTCGTGAGTCGCGAAATCCCGATCACCGAAACCCTGAAATGGCGTGAGGTGTGAATGAGATTAAGGAAATACAGAATTTGATCATGATCGTTGATCATCCCAAAAATATCTTGACCATTGATCTTGGCTGAAGGTCGCTGCCATCCATTGGAGGGACACGTGGCTGCCGATCGACATTTCGGCATTTCGGCATCCGGGAAACCAAAGGGAAAGAAAACTTTCCTTTGCAAATCGTGAAATCCTGATACCCGAACTCCCAACATGCTTGGTAATAGAAAAGAGAAGTCTCAAAGGAATCTATACCATCAATCAAAGGAGACGTGTGGTGAGCGGTCAGAGTTCAGGGAAAAGTCCTGAAATCCCGTGGACTGTTGTATCCACACTCTTAAGAGCCATCGATCTCTTACACGAATTCCCATAATGGAATTCAGAGATTTGAATGACAAAGAGTCTTGGAGTCCTTGCATTTCTAACTCCCAAATACCGAAACCTCAGAAGGATCCATACCATTGAATCAGGGGAGGCTTATGGTCATCGATCTCCCTTTGGAGGGAAACTTGCCATTCGCTAGCCCTGTCGGGGTTCGGCGTTTCGCTGTTTCAAGCTTCAGGGTTTGCAGAGTCGAAAGACTCGACNTTACACGAATTCCCATAATGGAATTCAGAGATTTGAATGAAAAAGAGTCTTGGAGTCCTTGCATTTCGAACTCCCGAATACCGAAACCTCAGAAGGATCCATACCATTGAATCAGGGGAGGCTTACGGTCATCGATCTCCCTTTGGAGGGAAACTTGCCATTCGCTAGCCCTGTCGGGGTTCGGCGTTTCGCTGTTTCAAGCTTCAGGGTTTGCAGAGTCGAAAGACTCGACGTTCTGGTAGCACTGAGTTGTGAAGTGCGAAGACTCACCGTACTGGTTTGGTTTGTAGTCGTGACCCACAACCACATGGAGGTGAACATATGAGGAACTAGCTGACGTTAGGCCCCTGTGAGTATTTCGGGGATTTTGATCCTTGAAGAATCGAAGAAAATTTTGATTTTCATAGTGGGTGTGTTACATGCATAGGGTGTGAGGCAAAGAGCATAGGCAGATCTAAAAGAGTAGCAACCCAGAAATAAAATCAAAATAAAACTTTGCAGAAATTTAAAAAAAAGCGTATTCAGGTTTTATACCTCCGGATCTGACTGTAATGGCCGTATCTTGGGAAAACATAAACCTTTTTGAGTGAAAAAAAAAGTGTTCCTGAATGAAACAAGTGCTCTGGACGCAATGAAACAGTCCTCTCAGCCCATAAATGTACGAAAATTCTAGAAAATGGAGATGAGACAACTCGGCTTCACGATCTCTATCTACAACATGAGCGGGTCTTCAAACAGGCTCTGATACCATGTTCGACAACACAGGTATTCCAAAAGAGGGTGAAAACCTTTAGTAACCACTCACATAACTAGATCAAAGATCAACACATCGATGTTTTCATGTGGTAAAACCTCTACGGGGAAACATCCACGGCCCCAACCAATGCGATCACTTGGAGCAGTTTATTAATGCAAAGAAAAAGATTACAGAAAGATTTTACAAGAGAGTTTCTCACAATCGATCATCAACAAATGGCCCTCCATGCTCTTTAAATAGAGATCATGGACCAATCAGGTGTTAAGCCATGAATCAATGGCCGTTAAGATCGAGGAGAGTATGAACCGTCAGATCACTCTATGTCGGGAACGTATCGTGACCGTCAGATTTCCTAACTACAAATGCATACTAATGCATACTAAATAAACACACTATAAAACACACTTTTACCTAACGACACAATAGACCAAGTATATCTTACTAACTCCTAAGTGTCTAAATATCCTAACACTTCTAAATATCTATCTCTGTCCATATGTCACAAACTATCCATACCTTTTCTACTCAATTGTCCTCAATGTTGACCCATGTATCACTATACTATCATGAAGGCTTCACAACTGCAATTGATCATCACATATTCTTGTTTATTCAAACTGAATCAAATGTTCCCATTGGTATTCTCTATMTACAAATAAACCTCTATATGTTTGGAACAACCTATAATGAAGATATCCCTTCCTGAATACATACATGAAATACAATCATAAAATTTTGCCTGTGTAATTTCCAACTGATACCTATTTGGGAACACTACTTCTCAACCGATCAATCTGTCACTATGTACTTCTGCTATCTGATTTCTCTAAATTTGTCTCTACAAATACTTCAACCTGCTTGAAGGATGGTACTCTGATCTGTAGTAGCTACTGCACTGACTCCCCCTGTTCAATATTCATAATTATTGGGAGTCTCCAAGCCAGGTGGCTGAGAAAAATACCCGCTCTGATGCAGAGTAATATTCCTCTTCATCTTTGGAATCATCATCCTTTCGAACTCTATCTTCTTCCTTTATTCCTATGGATCGATTTTGCACTACAATTTATGAAAGTACAATCTCTTGGGCATGTTCTATGTTCATTTGTTCTTCTTTTCTTTCATTTCTTCTCCAAACCTTCCTGTATCTTACATCTTCCTTTTTGGCTATAGATTTTTATTGATCTCGTACTATTTCCAATCCCAAGAGTATCAATTCTGGGTGTCCTTCATTCATCCATTCTTCTTTTACATGTTCTTGTTTTCTTTTCCAAACTTTCTTATATCTGATGTCAGTTCTCTTTTTCATAGAAGTATCCATCATTCTTTTACAATCATGAGCTATGTGACCATAACTATGGCATTTGCAATATTCAATGTTATGTGGGACCACATAAGCATTTATTGCTTGAAAATTTCTTCCATACATTCTCCAATTCACAGCTTTATGCCCAAAGTTAGTACATTTAAAAAAATGACTATAAAATAAATTTACATACCTAGGAGTCAATGCTCTTCTCTGTTGTTTAGTCTTTCTAAATTCCTACCTTGGCTGGTAATGATCTTATATTCTGTTGATCCATTCATCATGATTGAAGATTCTTTGTTGCCTGAATGTAGAAGGTCTTCTGTATTCATTCATTTCTGATTCTTGTTGACTATGATTCCTTCATTTGAGAACTTCTGGATAACTCTTTTTTTTTTTTTTCTTATTTGTTTCATCATGGAGCTTGAACCTTTCTCAATCTACATCTAGTTGTATCCTATCTTGGACTTGTCTTAGCATGGCGTTTGATTGTTTATGATATCATCCAATGTTTTGGTTCTATTATGCCATATGTCCTTCTTCTGAAGCTATTTTCTTAGAGTGACTATTTATGCTTCCAACCTTTCAATCATATTCTCCTTTTCTTCTAGCCGACTTCTGAATATTTTGTTCAATCCTTCTATCTTCTTATACCTGGAATTTTAACTTTGTGATTATCTGCTTGAATTCCTCTGAGTTGAAATTATGGGATCCTTCTTTTATATTTAGTTATGACTTGAGTGACTTGCTTTTCTTTCTTTCTTTCCTTAGTTCTTCTAGGGCACTAATAATCCTTGATTAAGGTTGGTTGTCATTTATGTCAACCCTTGAAGAAAGTCTGGTAGAACAAAGGTTTGGGTAATGGAATCAAGTTTGTTTGATGTAAAGATAACTCATTATTGTCTTACCATGGTTGATAATAATTAGAAATGGATTAACTCCAAAGTGGTCCCCTTAGGATTGAGTTATCCTAGAAGTATGGTTAGAGAACCCATGATTATTTATGGAATAATGAGATGAAGGTCAATGAATTTGTCAGTGAAAATATCATAGATGGATAGTGATTGTCATGCCATTTCTGGTGGTATGTGGAATGTCACATAAATCCTCACAGTTAAAGAGTTATGGCCATGAGAAGTTGGAGAACCCAGGTTTGGGTAAGGACCCAAGTTTGTTTGATGAATAATGGTATGCATTTTGATATATTTTTTGGTAATAATATTATATATGGATAGTACATGTCATTCCATTTTTGGTGGTATGTGTAACGTCACATAACTCCTCACGGTTTGAGAGTTATGTCCTTATGAAGTTGGATGACCCTCATATGTCATCTAGAAGCCCAAAAAGGTCAAAGTAGTCAAAGTGGTTTAAGAGATTTTAGAAGGTAGATAATAAAGTGAAGTGATGAGTGTACTATAATTCAAAGTGAATACAAATGAGTTATTTAAATAATAAATTTAATGGAAAAATTAGAAGTGGGTTGACCCTAAAATAAGGAAAGTGGGCAAAGTGACCTAGAAGATGTTTTTAAGGAAGCTACTTGGAGAGTATAAATAAGAGGCAAGACTCTCTCATTTCAGATCACACTTGATCATATTGAATATATATAGGTGTCTGAGGTGAGCAAATGATATCTAAGCTGAATTTCTGAGGGAAGGTGAAGAAAAGAAGACCGGAATTTAAGGAAGGATAAATTCTTTTGATGATGCTTTCTAAGGTACGTTATTTACAGGTCATCTCACCATTTTCGCAATAAATGTTTTTCTAGAATGATTCAGACTGTGAAATTACTATTCCATTGAGGAAATATATCCAAGTATCTGTGGTAAAAAATTCAACTTGTGGCTCGTTGTAGTTTTGGAGTTACACTTTGTGGAAAATAGGGTTTGTGGCTAGTCCTAAAACTAGTCTAAAACAGGGGTTTCAGGTAAAAACATCACAATTTCTTCATAATAGATCCAAATTCAGTAAGACCAAATGTGTTGGTTATATTATAGTCTGTAGTATTCTGTGTAACAATTTTAGATCGATTCAACAAATAATTTGTGTGAGGAACACTCTACAAGGTCACTCTCTAAAATAAGCCAGAATTTAGCAAGGTATGCCATTTTTGCTATAACTCTTTTTCTGAGAGGTTCCAAGTAGTGACTGTTGGATTAATGAGAGGGGGTGTGAATCAATAATAATGTAATTATAATCCTTTTCCTTCAAATAATCCAAGTGTTATATCAATCTATAATTATTATCCAATAATGAGCAATAAGAAATGAACAATCACACACATACACAGTACACCAATGTTTTACGTGGAAACCCAAATCCGTAGAAATCCACATAATGATTTTTCTTATATGTCTTGAAGAATTAAATTCATTAGAAGCACCACATTCCTTTTTTTTCTAGCTACAACTATAAGGAGGCTCCAACCCCCTAGTTTCTCAGGCTACAACCTAAGGGAAGCTCCAACTCCCCAATTCTCTGGCTACAACCAGAAGGAGGCTACAACCCCCCATGTTCTCCGGCTACAAAAAGAAGGTGACTACAACCACCTATCCTTTCCCCATCCAAATTCCCTAAAGTAGAAGTAGAATTATGGAACCACTGTCACACTATCACTGTGAGATATATCGCTGTAAACCTGTACCAATAAACCTGAACCATGCATCAACCTGTACCATAAACAAGTGCATCAACCATGAACCAACCTATACCATAAACAATTGCAACCAAACATGTACCAAGTATGTACCAATCATGTGTCAACTACCCATCAAATATTACTCATCAATATGTACCAACATCATCAACTATACACCTCATGTATGTGCCAACTCATCAACTACTTGTCTGAACCATGTACCCAACTTGTAACTCAACCAAAATCCCTCATCAATTTCATCATCCAAATATGATTTATAACTCTGTAATAGACCTGGTGTATATGATCACATACCTGCAAACCTTTCTTAACTTTAAACAACAAAAGACTAGCATTTACATCAAACGTTTCTTGAGTCTCACATGACTAGTTTTGGATTAGCCAACAACCCTAACTTGAAATAATCATAGCTTTGTACCTGTAATGAATAAAGATATGAAACTGATACACAATGTTATTCAGTGTGTTTTATGCAATTCCTCTAGGTGTCACTACTTGGAACCTCTCATAAAAATAGTTATAGAAAAAATGACATACCTTGCTGAATTCTGGCTTATTCTAGAGAGTGACCTTGTAGAGCGTGCCCCGCACAGAATATTTGTTGAATAGATATGAAACTATTAAAATTCCTACTACAGATTGTATGATAACTAACACATTTTGTCTTACGGATTTTGGATATGTTATGAATAATTTATGATGTTTTTACCCAAAACACTTGTTTTTGACTAGTTTCAAGACTAGCCACAAACCCTATTTTCCATAGAGTGTAACTCCAAAAATACAACCACCCAAAAGATGAATTTTTTACCACAGATACTTGGATATGTTTCCTCAATGGAATATCAATTTCACAGTCTGAATCATTCTATAAAAAATGTTATTGTGAAAATGGTGAGATGACCTGTAAATAACATACCTTAGAAAGCATCATCAAAAGAATTTATCCTTCCTTGAATTCCGACCTTCTTTTCTTCACCTTCCCTCAGAAATTTGGCTTAGATATCCTTTGGTTACCTCAAAAACCTATAGGTATTAAATATGCTCAAGTGTATCTAAAATGAGAGAGCCTTGCCTCTTATTTATACTCTCCAAGTAGCTTCCTTAAAAACATCTTCTAGGCCAGTTTGCCCACTTTCCTTATTTTAGGGTGAACCCACTTCTAATTTTTCCATTAAATTCATTATTTAAATAATTTATTTTGTATTCAATTTGAATTATAGTACACTCATCAATTCACTTTATTATTTACCTTCTAAAATATCTTAAACCACTTTAACCTTTTGGGGCTTCTAGATGACATAAGAGGGTCCTCCAACTTCGTAAGGCCATAACTCTCAAACCGCGAGGAGTTATGTGACGTTCCACATACCATCAGAAATGGAATGACATGTACCATCCATATATAATACTATTACCTACAAATATATCAAAACTCATACCATTATCCATCAAACAAACTTTGGTCCATTACCCAAACTTGGGTTGTCCAAATTCTGATGGCCATAACTCTCTAACCGTGAGGAGTTATGCGACGTTCCACATACCACCGAAAATGGAATGAAAAGAACTATCCATGTAGGATAGTTTCAATGAAAAATTCACTTACCTTCATCTCATTATTCCACAAATAAGCATGGGTTCTCTAACCATACTTCTAGGATAACTCAATCTGCAAAGCATCTTCCCGTGAGGGCTTTCACCATAAGGGGACCACTTTGGAGTTCATCCATTTATACTTATTATCAAACATGAAAAGAAAATAAAGAGTCCTGTTTACATCAAAAAATATTGGGTCCATTACCCAACCTTTGTGCTACGGGGCTTTCTTCAAGGGTTGACATCAAAGACAACAAACCTTAATAAACAATCTTCCCATTTAGCATTGATGGAAACACTCTGATGCAATACTGAAATCATATCACTCATGCTCCCCCTGGAACCAGGCCTCTGTCCTCTGCATTTTATATATATGCTCCCTCTGGAACCGTGCCTCTGTCTTCTGCATCTGATAAATCTCTCCCCCTTTGTCATCAATGGAAAATGTATCTTTCCATCCGGGGCTGCTCCCCCTGACTGAACTGTCTTCTTATGGTGATTCCTCGTGTACATATAAGACATATAAGATAAACATTCAAAAGAATTCATTTTCGAGTAGAAATAACTCCGAGTCTCTGGCGAAGATACTCAAAGGCTTCACGTGGAAGTGGTTTTTTAAAGATGTCTACCACTTGTTCTTTTGTGACCACATACTCAACTCTGATGTTCTTTTCTGAAGCCCGTTCCCGTAAAAAGTGATACTTGATTGGACTGTGCTTCTTCTTAGAGTGAATCATAGGATTCTTTGAGATACTGATGATGCTTATATTATCACAATAGATTGGAATGGACTCATCATACTCAACCTGTATATCTATCAGAGTTTGTTTCATCCAAAGAACCTGTGTACAATATGATGTTGCTACAATGTACTCTATCTCGGTTGTAGATAAGGATACTGATGATTATATCTTGCTTAGCATGATACTAAACACTCACCCAAGTAGAATGCTTCTCCATTGGTGCTTTGTTGGTCATCAATACAACATGCCCATTTTGCATCCATGTAGGCAATAAGTGATAGATCATTTCCTTTTGGATACCATAATCCAAAATCTTCTGTTTCTTTGAGATATCTGAAAATCCTCTTTACTGCTAATACATGTGATTCCTTTGGTGCTTCTTTAAATCATGCCACCTGTCCAACTTCCTGCATTACATCTGGTCTAGATGTTGTCACATATAGTAGACTTCCAATCATTGACCTATATTTCCTCTGACCTGTAGACTTTGAATCATCATCTTTTCTCAACTTGCCACTGGTTTGCATGGGAGTGATAACTGGTTTGCAATTTTCCATACCAAACCTTTTTATCATTTCTCTGATATACTTGGTTGGAGAAATAAAAATTCCTTGGTTGCTTTGGCATATCTGAAGTCCCATAAAGAATGATAGTTCTCCAAGTAACAACATTTCAATTTCATTCTACATATCTTTTGCAAATTTCTGGCTTAACCTGTCATCATCACTACCAACAATAATATCATCAACATAAACTTCAATTAATAAAATATTATCTTGAATTACCTTGATGTAGAGGTTGCTGTCTACACTTCCTTTTCTGAACTCTACCTGCTACAGATACTTATCCAGTCTAGAGTACCATGCTCTAGGAGTCTGTTTTAGACCATACAAGGCCTTCTTTAATTTACACACATAATCTGCATTTTCTGACAACTGAAATTCTTCTGGTTGTTCAATGTAGACTTCTTCTTCAAGTTCCCCATTCAGAAAATCTGATTTTACATCCATTTGATACATTTTAATATTTTTGGAGCATGCATAAGCTAAAAGCAAACATATTGCTTCCATTCTGGCAATTGGGGCAAATGCCTCTTCAAAGTCGATTCCTTCAACTTGTGCATATTCTTTACATACCACTCTAGTTTTGTTCCTTGTAACATGTCCATATTCATTCAATTTATTCTTAAATACCCACTTTGTGACGATCACATTCTTATTCTTTGGTCTTGGAACCAGTTCCCAAGTGTCATTTTTCTCCATTTGATCCAATTTTTCATCCATGGCCTTATTACAAGATTCATCCTTGCTAGCTTCTTCAAAACAGTTTGGTTCAATTGTAGATAAGAGTGCTAGGTGTGTTTGTTTTGGTGAACAAATTCTTGTTCTAGTCTAAACTCCTGCATCTTTGTTTCTGATAATCTGATTTAAAGGATGATTCTTCTGTACTCGTTTACTGGGTGTCTTTGGAGACACTTGTTGAACTTGCTCTTCTACTTTTGTCAGATTCTCTTCATCTTTCTCTTCTACTTTTGTCAGATTCTCTTCATCTTTCTCTTCTACTTCTTTTTCATCTTCTGCTTCTTCTTCTAAGGGCTGTTTCATTGATTCATTTTCTTCCTTTGATTCTGGTCTGCCTGTTTCAGCAATTGTAGATAAGAGCTCTAGGTGTGCTTGTTCTGGTGAACGGATTCTTCTTCTAGTCTCAACTCTTGCATCTGTGTTTCCGATAATTTGATCTGAAGGATGATTCTTATGTACTCGTCTGCTAGATGTCTTTGGAGACACTTGTTGAGCTTTCTCTTATGCATCTTTCAAATTCTCTTCATCTTCATCTTCTACTTATTTTTCATCTTCTGCTTCCTTTTCGAAAGGTTGTTCGAGTGATTCATTTTCTTCTTCCTTTGATTTTGGTTTGTCTGTTTCATTAATTGTTACATTGATGCTTTCCACAACTTTGTTCAATCTTAGATTGTAAGAATTGTATGATTTCCTTGTACTTGAGTAACCAACAAGTACTCCTTTGTCCACACGAGAGTCAAACTTTCCCATTCCGCCATTTTCTCTTTTGATATAGCATTTGCTTCCAAAAATTTGAAGTTCTTTACATTGGTTGGTCTTCCTTACCATAGTTCGTAATGAGTTTTGTCAGTGTTGTTTCTGAGCATTACTCAGTTTTGAATGTGAAATGCTGTATGCACTACCTGTGTCCAAAAATATATATCAATTTTGAATCCATTAACATTGTTAGAGCCATTTCTTGTACTGTCTTGTTCTTTCTTTCAACAACTCCATTCCGTTGAGGTGTCCTAGCAACGAAGAATTGCCTTTTTATTCCATAATTGTTGCAGTAGTCCATAAATTCCTTTGAAGTGAACTCTCCTCCATTATCAGATCTCAAGCATTTGATTTTTGAATACATTTTATTTTCAACCATTTCCTTGTAGATCTTGAAGTTTTCAAAAGCTTCTGAATTATTCTTGAGAAAACAAACTACAGTCATTCTTGTATAATCATCAACTAATAACCTAAAGTATTTCTCACCTTTTAAGCCCTTTGTTTTAGTTGGTCCAACTAGATCAGTATGCACAATTTTCAGTGGTCTTGTCATTGAATATTCATTTTATTTAAACCTAGTCTTTGTTTACTTTCCTTGTTGACAATGCTTGCATAAAGTGTTGGTTGGTTTCGTGATCTGGGGCATTTCTCCGACTGCTTCTCTTTTGCTGACTTTGACAAGGTTATCAAAATGTATGTGTCCCATTATTCTATTCCATAGCCAACTTTCATCTTCCTTTCCTAGAAAACACTTTTCATTTCCAATTTCACGTAACACATATATGTTGCTTGAAGTTCTTGCAGCTGTAGCGACCAATTTCTCTGAATCTTATTTTCTTATCTCACACTTTTGTGAATCGAAAGTAACTTTATGACTTTGGTCACACATTTGACACACACTTAGAAAATTATGTTTCATATCTTCTACTAGTAGAACATTTTTTGCCTTTTCATTCTTGTTCCCAATTTAGACTATGCATTTTCCAATGATTTTGGCTGAATCATCATTTCCGAAGGAGACTGATCCATCTCTTTCCTTTCGTAATGTAAGAAAATTGTCTCTATCACCTGTCATATGTTTTGAACATCCACTTTCAAAATACAAACTGCGTTTCTTCTGCTTAGCTGTTAGACAAATTGTGCATTCTTCATTGCTATACTGATCTTGCTTTCTTATCCATGTCATTTTCTGAGGTTCCTGTCTGTGACTGTTGTTATTCTGTTGAGGTTCTTTAGGAAGGACTACCATTCTACAATATTTGGTCACGTGTCCAAAATTGTTACATTTGTAACATTCCACTTCAGTGCTCAAAGATTCAAACCTGTTTAACTTCTTCTTTGTGTTTCACTAGGTCTTCTTGAATAACCCCTTTGTGTATGATGCTCAAATTTTTTATTGTTCTTGTTGTTAGTTTTACAATTCACATCTTTATGTCCAAGATTATTACCTACATAACATAAACAAAAAAATATAGTTTGATACTTGTGAGTTGAATATCTTCTGAAAGGAGGTGCTCTTATGAATCCTTCTTCTTCTTGAGGCCTATCTGTCTGTTGATTCTGAAATTTGAATCTTCTTGGTGGATGAGTGTTTCTGCAATCTTCCTTGTATATCTTCCTATCCCCTTTGATTGTTTCTGCATAACATTTTGGATATGTTTCTTACAATTTTGTTTTGGAGCTTGATCCATTTTCTGTTTGATTATATCCAAGTCCGGACTTGTCAAGATGAGATTTTTGACTACTGATAATGTTATCCAAAAATTTTGAGCTATTTTGCATATTTTTCTTTTGAATATCCTTTTTTAGTGCGACAATCTCTGCTTCCAAGTTTCCAATGATCCTGTCCTTTTCTTCTATATTTTCTTTGAGTGCTTTATCAATTCTTTTATCTTCTTCTATTTGAACCTTCAATTTTATGATCATTTGTCCTAGTTCTCGAGTATCCTTTTTCTTGTCTAGTTCTGCTTGTAGTTTCTTGTTTTTTTTCTTTTCTCTTCTGATAACTTCTATGACACACATTAATTCTTCTCGATAGTCAACTTCTGCTTCTTCAATTTCTTCTTCGAATTCTTCATATTCTTCTTCGGCTTCTTCATATTATTCTTTAGAGTCTTTTTTGTCAGATTCTTTTACTGCCATGAATAGAACTCTTCCTGTCTCACTATCACTAACTTCATCTTCATCTGATGATGAGATGTCTTCTTTGGTGCATAATTTTTTCTTGAAAACTTTATGTAATGACCCTTTTATTATTCCTGTAAATAATCTGAAACACTAGCTAAATTAAAATTAATTAGGATATAACCTTAAATTGATTACAAGTCATTAATTAATTATTTTGGATTATACTTAAGCGGAAATATGATTTAACTCCTTGAGTAAGGGTTAAATGAATGAGTGATTATT
>JASDQU010193515.1:4057-19888 GCA_032191745.1 Picea mariana | reverse complement strand
TAATTGTCACTTTATGACTTAAGTGACATATTTCACTTTTGACTTAAAACTCCTAAGTCAAAGTGAAATTAGAATCATAAAGTAAAGTATGAGGGTAAAAGTCTTCCCCCTTTGTGCTTAGAGACTCATAAGCACATGGGGACCACTTTCCAAGGTATCCAAATCTCAACAATTTCTGTTTTAGAACAGCCACAAAAGATCCTAAGGAAACTAGCTTTCTAGCTTGAGTTTCTGAGTTCCTTTTTGCCGAATTTTGTAGAATTTAACTTAGAAAATTTTGTAGATTTTTACTAATAACCCAAGACACTTCCAAAGTGTTTTTGGGCATCTTTTGCTATCATTTGTTCGCTGTTTTGTGCAGGTTGACGAACAGATAGGAAGAAACTCTATCCGTTTTGGGCGGATTAGGAGCATCTGGGACCCCTAGGAGCACCCATTTTATTCAATAAACCTTTGTAAAGCATTGTAAAGACTTGTGACCCCCCTAATGAATGGTCACAAGTCACTTCCATAAAGTCTCGTGCAAATCCTTGATAAAATCAGTGGGACTACAAGTTCTCGCTTTTCATACCCCTGGGGGAACGGTGTTTTCAGTGGTGGTGTCAATTTTTTGCAAGTTTTAGCTTAGATTTTATTTTCCATAACTAAAGCAAGCTAAAGTAATCTTTAATCTATCACAAAGCACTGCAATCAATTTAGATTAATTTTTCCGTTTTGCAAAGTAGAAAACTAATTGCTAGATTAGCTTTATTTTCCGCAATTTCAATTTGGCAAATAAACTATCCCCTCAGCTCCTCGCAAGAGGCTTGGTCAGTGTGGATTAGTAATTAGTCTCACATTTCAATTCAGTCATTTATTTTACTTGTTATAAAATAAACAAATTCCCCTCAGCTCACAGTGCGGTTCCTGACCTTTTTAGTTGCGAGCTAGTCTCGATCTGCTGGAAGTAAGTTTCATACATGCTGTGTTGGTCAGTGGTTGATAGTTTAATTAGGACAACCCCCAAAGTAGTTAACTTAATGCGCGGGAAAATTGAAGTGACCTGCGAAGTAAGGTTGGCCCTCTCGGGACCTGGCTTCCCACCCGTTTTGGACATCCAACACTTTGAGTGAGTTTTACTGGTGAGACCATTGGGTTTCGGTAAACCTCTCCGCAAGTTTCCAAACAAAGAGTTAACCTCCAAGGAGGCCCAAACCATTTCATTAACTAAACATCAATTTATCCTAATAAAACACGCAAACTACATTGCCCACGATTCACTTTAAGGCACTGGTCTCATTTTTCACACTCAACAAAGCTACAAGCTTCATTTCAAGTTTGGTTATCTATTTAATTTAAACGAAACTTGCATCTAACAATTGTTTCTCAGTATCCTTTTGATGCAAGTATATGCTTATCTGATTATATATCGTGGCGAATGTCTACTTCATGTTTTATCAGTTTATGGTTGATGGTTTAAAAGAATAATAAATTCCTAGATTTCATTTTTTGTACTTGGCTTATTTCAAAGCCTTAGTATATTTGTTAGGGACTACCCCCCTTGGCTTCGCTAGGAATTGGCCTAGACGGAGGAGTTGAGGATTAGGTGACAACACCTTAACTCTCACTTGCCCCCAAGGACACACCGGGTGGATTGAAGATTTCTTCCACGTCTCTCAGGTGTGTATAAGGCGGCAACACCTCCTAATCCTTGCTTCATGCATGAATGCATGCTCTTCTTTTGGAATTATATAATCGATTCTTCCAACTAAGAGAGTCCATGCTTCCGTATGCATCCTTATTGCCTTCTGCAAAGTGTCACAAGTCTTTTTCTAATTTCCTCTTGATTGCTGACATCTTTCTGTTTTTACTTCTTCCATGTTTCTTTGATTCTGATTTCGGCTTATCTTGCAGTTGCTACTTATGTTAATAGCTTCCACATAAATTGTTACCAAGGATTGTCAATGTACTTCATCTTTTCATGTGTATTGCTTGACTTGTAGTCATCGTGATGGCAATCCTTATCTTGTTATTCTTCCATAGGTATTGTTTCTTTTTGAACATCTTGTCTTCTAAGAAATAGATATGCAAGATATGTACAGAAACTATGTAAACATGGTATGTACAAGAATTATGAAGAATATTGTTACCTTGTTTTAGAAGATGAAGTATGTTTTATCCTGCTTTGCCTTGTTTGAGGGCTCCCTTTATTCGACAACTGATGCTTCGTGTGTTTCCTTCCTTTTCTTTAACTCGAGACAATGATTCTTGTAGTGACCATATTTTCGACAGTTGAAGCATTGTATTTTTAATATATCTTTCTCTTGATTTGGTTTCTTCCTTGAGCCAGACTTCCTATTATTTCGGAAATTCTTGAACCTTGTTGTGAAGGCTTGATCATTGTATTTCTTTTGGGGTTTCTCTTTTGCACTAATCCTTGATTCTTCTTCTGCACAACAGGTCCAGAGTTCTTCAAATGTGGGATACTCCTTTCTTTTGTTCATACTTGCGGCAAATGCATCCCATGTCTCGAGAAGACCATTGAGTACTATATTTACCAGTTCCTTCTATGAAATGATTTGTTCAATAGCTTGTAGTTGATCTTATTCTTCAATCTCATTACTTGTCCAATGTTTTTGACTGAGAGGAGGTTTGTTAGGGCATCATACATCTTTTTAGATGAGTCAAGATGGGAGATGTAGGGTATCAAGTGGTCTTTTATAGAGTCCACTATGATACTCATGGCATTGATGTCATTGTCTTTGAACTTCTCCATAACTGCAATGTTCTGAGGTTCCTTCTCTTTTCCTTCTTCGAACTGTGGTTTCACGATCTTTCCTTTCACGATATCCAACTATTTATCCTTGGCAAGGATGAGGTTAATCGTTGTCTTCCACGCTCTGAAGTTAGAAGCCCCTTCTAACTTGTTTTTTGACTTCATAGAGTAAGTCATAACTGCTTTGACTTGGTCAACCTTTGACCAAAAACTCAAACTTGACGTCTTATCTTGCTGAGACTACCAGGAGGTGTGCTAGGCTAGGGCACACTAGGCTATCTAGAAATTTGGTCAATCTCTTCACTTAAGGTGCCTCAACAAGAGGGTTAGGGTTTCGTTGTTGCAGCAAAAATTGGCTGCAACTGTAGCTGAACAAATCCTCCCAATCTATCTTCTAGCAGTTAGACTGTCCGAAGATAGTGTGGGTCCATAACCTATTAGAAAGTAATAGATGTGCTCATTTAACCATAGACAATATAACAATATTGTCACCCAACCATAGGCCGAAGCCACCCTCGAGCACCTAAACCTTGACAAAGAATGATTCCGGAAGCAAACCAATAGCCAACCAAGGCTAATGCATCAAGCAAAGATAGCCACGACTGATCAGAAAGTCTAACCATAACCAATAGAAAGTCTGAGCCTAAACCAAGAATACAAATTGCAGTAGCTGCCGGTTGTAGCTACTTCCCAGACTTGCGCACTTGCCTAGTTTCTGCAGTGCGCACTTCACTGCTGAAATTTCAAGCTGTGTGCCAAATGATGTTTGGCTACTTATATTTATACTGTTTTCCTGAGTTGTCTGGGCCAACTTCTCATTCTGGAGGCTAAATACTTAATATTAAATATTTCCTTGAGCCGACTTGTCTTCTAGGGTTATATTCAATGCTTTAGGGTTTCTTCTTGCTTCCCGGAATATTTTATTCTCGTTAGGGTTACACATGGAGGTAATACCTCCCGTAGCTACCATAATATCAACAGTAGGAACGTAATGTTACCCTTGTGAGTCCCCCATAGTAGTACACCTTTTCCCTGGGCGGTGAGAACATGGGACTAGGGCATAGAAGTTGACCACCAAGGTGACATAAGGCAACTGTCACAATTTCCCAAACCAGTGATCCATTATCCAACTTCAACCAAAGATCCACATCCACATGCTCGACAAATTAAGCACAACACTTTGCATAAAAGGACTAACATACCTCATGGTTGTTGAATTTTCTCATTCTCAGGTCTGATAGTTATTGTTTTATAATTTCAATGCAAAATTTCCTTTCATGCCACAGTTATCGTAGAATAACTATACACTGAAAATCTCAACTATTACAATGCAACGGAAATAACAAGATCTAGAAATATTAACCATGCACAGTAGACACAAGAACACAAGAATTTATCTTGGGAAACCCAACCTTGGGAGAAAACCCAACAACCTTTCTTATAGAAGAATCAATTCAAGAGTTTACAAGTTTATCACCATCAAAATAGACCAAGAGATATGAAAGAGTCACCTCCCAAGCCTAGCGCAACTCCCAAGAGGTAGCGCACAAGATAGAATACCAAGAACTTCAAGTAGCAGTGAATTTTATGCTAGATAAGACCTCCTTGAAACTTGCGCCTTCTTTCTTGAGTGAGAGATGAGTGAATGAGTGTGTCAAATGAAATGAAATGAACCTTTATTTATATTTGTCAAGTCACCTGTCTTTTTCGTGTGGCGCCAACTTCTCTTCCTGGGTCTTCAATTTTGCTTTATTGATTTCTGTCTTTTACTTGTGGAGGCTGACTTCTCTTCTTGGGTCTTCAATTGCTTCCTGGGGCTTCTTTAATGGTCAGATGGGCATCGTCTTGTCTTCTTGACACTTCTTCTTTTCTAGAAAGGTTGTCCTTGAGCCTGGTTGATGTAATCTTCTCTGGCATGCACCTAGTTGATGTGTTCATTTCCCACATAGCACCTTGAGTCTCTGTCAGTCCTTGTCAAGTCACATGATCAAGGATAGAGACTACACTTGGGCTATTCTCCTTAGAAAAGTCATATGGCCATCTAAGGAGAATGTCGGCCTGATGCTAATACATGGAGAACATCAATGCCTTGGGCCATTCTCCTTAGCCAAATCACATGGCCATCTGAGGAGAATGTCTGCTCGATGCATATGTGCCTCAAGTCTGGTCCTTGTCAAATCACATGATCAAGGATAAAGACTATGCCTTGGCCATTCTCCTTAGCCAAGTCACATGGCCAATTTGAGGAGAATGTCTGCTTGATGCTGCCCAAAACATCAACAATGGTGACAATAGCTTTCCATCTCCCATACTTTTGGCTGCTTGAATGTGATGAGCCTTGGTTGATTTGTGCTAGAAGGCAAATAAGGGGGTTGTTGGGCTGCCATCTGTGGAGAGGTTGATCATCATCATGGTCAGGATCATGTTCTCCATTGCGGGGCTTGAGACATGATCTCCTCTAGTTACCCTTAGGCATGTAGGGTAACATGGTTTAAACTCAAGCTCTTTGTTTCACTTAGATCAATCTTCAAGCTTGGATGCATTTGAGACTCCATAAGCCCTAGAATGGTAATGACATTGATCTATAAGTAATCTTGTGGTGAAAGTAGTTGTTAAAGACTTTTTTCTAAATCTCTCAAGTGTCCTACCAACTCGACTAACCCTAACTCTAGCAAATTCACAATAACTATTGCTGGTGTTACAAAAGTTTGCTACAGCCACTGAAAATTGTCTTAATATGCTGCATACACCTAATTATAAGTGGCTTAACTTGTTCAGAAATCATCTCTAGCAACTGGATAATATTCTATTGGTTAAATGCTTACGTTTCATGGTCAATTGTGGTGTTTCTGAGCATTTATTGTTGCTGGTGTTGCAAATAATTTCTTGCTGTCAGATAACTGTTTACTGCTGTAAATTTGCAACAGCCAATACAATTTGACTTGTCTAGTGTCTAAAGAGGTCACTGTTGCATACTTTAGCTTGGAAATTGTTATATATATCTGCTGCAAATTGTTCTTGTTCCGGGCAGGTACAACAAGTCACCTTATAACCTCTCTCTTTTTCCTAGACCTAGACCAACTAACAGGTAATCAAGATAGGGGGCAGTAGGCTTGGCTATTAAACTTGCTATTTGATCACTTTAGGTCACCAGAGAAGCCTCCCTTGTGGTGTGTTATCGCGCAATCTGTACTTTTCCAAAGCCCAAGGCAAGTGAAGGAGATTGGTGAAACAATATGATTTCCCATCACAGCCACCTTAATAGGAGATCCCCACGTTTTAGGAGTAGAAGGAGATCTACCCCAAGGGAGGCGTCCCCGGTGGCCTAAAAGGTTGGGTAGACTAAGGTTATGTCAAGAAATACCCCCACATCTCACTGGTCACCAAAGTCAACAAAGTCTACGTCTGAGAAATTGAGGCAAAGAAGTGTAATTTGTGTACTGGCCCAGAACAAGAACAACAAAGCGTATATATGGCAATTTCATGTGCAAAAAATGATAGTAAAGCCTCCAAAGATGATAGACAATGGAATTATATGATGGCTGAAGCAAAATTACAGTTAGATGATGGTTTATAACAGCCAAAAGTCAATTGTAACAGCCACAAGAATTAGTGCTCAGGATTACTAGAAAAGATAGTGATAATTGAGCATATATCAAGTAGATTCCTTAGCAATTATCACAAGCAAGTTCTGAGTAAGTTAGCTGTGAGTTAGCTTTGTGTATGCAGAAGATTTGTTGCAGTTAGATGGCTGTAGCAAACATTTATAACAACAACAAGAAAGTTAGAGATCTAGGCTAAGTTAGTGTTAGACTTAGTTAGCATAGGCTTGAGAGAATAAGGTTGAGCGTTTGATCAATCTTCCAACAAGTGAGAAGTGAGAACTAGTGCCTTTTAAGGTTTATGGAGTCAATTATATCAACACATAACTTGGAGAAATAACAATGATTATACTTGTCTAAGAGATGAAAAGGTGGAAGCTTGAGGAGTATCACCTTAAATCCTCCAAATATCAAGCCCTTAAGAGAAGGTTCAACTAGGGTGTAGGCACTTCTAGGCCGCAACGATTTCTCCTATCCTTAGACTCTTTAAATATATATAATGCAATAAGAACTAGACAAAGCTTCTAAAGTGCTAGCACTTTAGGGCTCTAGAAGTTTGTCTAGACAAGATCTTCTTAAGCAAGACTAGCAAAACAAAGAGCAAGAAAGAAGCACCTTATGTTTCTTACTTCTAGGGTTTTTAAGCAAGCAATTTCATAATCTTAAATATCAACAAGTAAACATACCATAAACATTTATCATGAAATGAAAATTCCAGATTTAATTACTTCACCAAGAATAATCAAGCATAAAAACCCTAGATTTGCCAAAATTCCACCAAGAAATGATCGAAAATGCATCCAAACAAGTCTCCAAGCAAATGTGCTTAAAAATTTCAGTCAAGTACCCCAAAATGGGCGCCAATTTCAGTCCCCCTCTTGTGAGAGGTGAGTTATGATCAAAAAATGAAATTAGCCAGCTATATTTGTATAGGAAATCCTGGCTAATTTACCCAAAAGTTGTGTCTTTTCACAAAACGGAGCCTACATGTCAATTTGCTCTTAAAATTCAAAATTAAATCATTTTTCACAAAATAAACCCTAAAGAGGGTGACGTCATCCTTCCTAGGGTGATGTTAGGCCTCCTCCATGAGACGTTGAGGTCATCTAGCAAAACGTTGGGCTTCCAAAGGCTTTCCTCCATGCCACACGTGCCAAAACTGCAGTACAACATCTCTCAATGTCAAACCCTAGCCCTGGGTGACGTCATGGGGCTACTAGGGTGACGTTCAAGGTCTCCAAAGCCAACATCTAGGTGGGGAAGGGTGGCCCCTCATCATCGAAGCCTGTCAGGGTGCCTCCAAAGACAACATCCTTTTCCTTCACTGTGCAAACTGGTCGTCACTGTCTTTCTCCAAGCCTGGGGTCTCTGCATCCATCCTTGGGCTTCAAGTCCTCATGAAGGTGTGAACTGATCATCTCCTCATGAATATTTGTCCATTGGGCAAGGTCCTGCAAAGACACAGGTACGCCCTCCAGGGGTTCATGAGTCACAAGTATCATAACAAGTAAGCCACATCTAATAATCAAACCACCCGAACATGTGCATCAAACCCCCCTTTTCAAACCAAATAAATGCTCAAGGACGTTATACAATTTGTCAAATTTAGGTGTGGGAGGGGTCTCAAGGTGCCCTATTGCGTCAATCACTTCTCTTGTCCAGGGTGTTTCCTAAGTGGAACCTATCCTAGTCATGTGTGCATGTGAGATGGTGTGAGGTGAACTTCTAGGCATGGGGTTCATGACATACAAGTGTTTTTATTGTCTTACCTATGGGTGCCTTTGTAGAGGGTGAGTTGCCCTTTCTCCGCAATGCAATTTTTCCAAGCCCATTTGTTTGCCATTCTTCTTCTTAGATTTTTCTTTCATGTTTCAAGGAACTAGTTGGAGGCCACTGTCCTCGTTTGGTGTCCATATACGACAGTGTCATTCACAAATACCTTGCGGAAATGAGAAGGCTGGCTCGTGATGAGACCCCCTTTCCCTCAGTCATGCAACTGAGAGCCACTACCCTGGCTTGATGACTAGATGATTGTAATCTCATACCGTTAAACACCTATGATCATGATAGGCCGACTCGTGATGAGACCTCCTATCCCTCAACGAACACCTTGAGTATTCATTATCATTAATTTTGTAGGTCCCCCATTTCTTATAGAGAAGCATTTCATTGCTTTCTCGGGGATCCCTGGGCGAAGCATCTCAACGGTTTTATGATTGGCTTTTATCTTTTGCTAGATACTTTTACCCTCTGGGCCTTTAGCCCCTTCTTCCCATGAGATAAGGTATAGTCCCTTCTTGGGTCAGCACACCCGAAAGTCCCAAAAGGTGAGGAGGTGGAGGGAATGAAGCATGGAAGGTGAAAAGTATGGTAGGGAACGGATGATGACTTTTTAAGGAACCACTCAGTAGCAACCTATTCCTGAGGGAAACCAACTTACAAGGACACAATGACACCCCCCTCAGGTTTGAATAAGGCAAAGAACATTAATTCCAAGCAAATGTTCTAAAATCAAGAAAGATCCTTTGCATCATGTTCAAATGCTTTAAACATCAGAGTGATACATACCATTGTACTTGGACTAATTACCTCATGGAGCAAGACCCACTGCCTTGTGGGAATGAGGTCGGTACGGTGGATGCTGTTGCTGGTGATGTGTAAGATGCATCAATGAAAAGAAAGGCCCCTTGAGGGCTATGCTCTATCCATCTGGCTCTCGACACTCCATGTTTACAACCTGTGGGCCTCGAGACATGATCTCCTTAGTTACCCCTAGGTTGGGGGTAACATCTGGCTCCTACTCGGGGACATGTGCTCACCATAGAGCGCATGAGAACCTCAACATCTTTGGTATGACCTGTCCCTGCTAAATCTCAACAAAAGATATCAGTAACATCTAGGGTGGTGATATCACCCTTTGTCCATATATGATATAAAACCAAAATAAAAGTCAAAACTCTAATCTAACATATGATCATGAGCATACATATATACACATGAAGTAAAGCAAATATGTAAATACAATTACAACTATACTAGAATGATATGCAATGATATATACAATGGATGCAAATGCCTACTTACCTCTACTTACCTGTTGGTTGAATGCTAGGTGTAGTCATATAACTACTGAAACCATCCTAGCAATACCTCATAATACCTGCCTCTATGCTTCATCTTAAACCTGTTAAACACAAAAATAGCACGAGTTAGAACTTTCATCATATCGTAGGAAATCATAAACTCTAGCTCATGGAGGTGCTAGGGAGGGACTAAATCATGCTGAGAGGTATCGCCACAACCTTGTCCTATCCATCCCAAAACAACGCCACGAAAGTCAGACAAAGGCAGATCCTCATCCTTGGCTACGAGGCTATCTTCAGAAAGTTGAGTTGAAGGGATGAGGAGGAACCTATGGGAAGTCCTACGGCTGCCTATGGAAAAAGGGGGCGCAAGGTAAGGGATGAAACCAACACTAGAGGATAACCTTAGCTTCCAACCAAAGGCTTGTTGATTTTGTACATGAAACTGAAAAAACCTACAACTAGCCAAAGGTTGAAGACAATCTTGTATGATAGGCGGGTAACTATCATGAAAGAAACCCCCAACCATATCTGTAGAAAACGACAAGATGATAATAGCAAAGGTTGGAAATTCTTGTCACAAAAATCCTGCTCTAGGGAGACAATGTCCTGACCCTGTTAACCCCTAGATTTTCACCCGTGAAAGTCTTGAGAGTTAAGAGCCAGCATGCAACACTTTCGTTGGCATACTGAGATTTTCCCAGGGTTTCAACACTTATGTTGAGCAGGAGGTTGGTTCACATACGAGGCAGGTACATGATCAATATAAAGTTGCTTTGTTCAGAGTCATAATCTACTCGATTTCCATGCATTTTTGAGAGAGAGATGTATACATACATGTGTTGCTATTTTTTAGGAGGCACGGTTTGAGTGGATCTCTTGACAATTTGGGGCAGTTCAGAGAATACATTATGAGTCCTTGTAGGATTCTAGGCCCGATGACACTTTTTCGGGCGACATGCAAGAAATTGCTATATTTCGCAGGTTTTGATCCAGGCCCCAAATTCAGATTCCGAGAGCGCAGTATTGATCCTTGAGGCATCCAGAGTCCTTTGGACCTTTTCCGGATGATGTCACCCAGATTACTATTTTTAGCAGCTTGAGCATCAGGGCCTGCATGACAGTTCTTATTGCATATTTGGATCCCTTGCGGAAAGACGAGATTAATGAGTATAAAGTTAAGGGTATTCAGACAAATTTATATTTTCGGCTGTGGCAGTGTCATCCCAGTCATCCAGGGTGATGTGGACAGATTTTCTAAATATAGGACGAGGAATCTATTTTTAGAGAAACCTATTTTTAGAGGTTCTATTTGTAGATGTTCTATTTTTAGCAGCCTCTATATTTAGCAGGTCTAGTCATCGTCCATGCAGTGCCAAGTGGAAGCCTCCAAGGTTGACATATGGCAGTGATGTGGCATCCACCTAGGCTAGGGCGCATATTCCTAAAATTGGAGCATATGGTAATTATTTTATGATGGAAGGAGAGGTCGCATGAGTTTGCTAAAATTATCTCCCTCATGCGTACCATGCGTTACAGTTTGCTTTTTCACTCACTCACTTAACTTTACCATGCACTCATGCGCCCACTCTAAACTTACACTCTTCCTTTTCCTTCTCACATGCATGCCATGCACCTCAATGCACACTTTACCCCTCTTCTCACTCACTTAGCTCACCATTCACTCACTCATGCGCATTCAAACTCACACTCACTCTCAGTCATCTCAATCAGAGTCTATTCTTACCCGCTTCATGCGTCCCTCCTTCTCTTTGAGATATGCACCCCCTCCAGCTATATATTGGAGGCTTGCCTTGGGTTATTTCGTCGGTTCTTGCAGTAGCAACATAGTGTCTCTCTCATTCTCTTCTCTCTTTCTCTAGTCTAGTGGCTCCTCTTTGAGCAAAGTAGCTATTGTACTGGTTGTAGGTTTGACAAGTGTGGTGTAATCAACTCTCTTGGAAGCTTTATCAATAAAGACGTGTGTGCTTGTCATTCAAACCTCCTTTCTTGGCAGTATTATGGTAATTTTGTAATCTGATATGTCATTTTCTGAACTATTTATCATGGTTAATTTCGATCGTTTTGAGTAGTTTTCATCTTCTTTTTAGTCTCTTTTCATTGTGCTAACCCTGTAGGTTCCGTCCAAGCGTATAAGATCGTTTTTCTCACTGTTTTGGACCGCTTTTACACGCTGTCCAAGACAAAACAGCTTGCTGATTTTTTGTTTTGCACGCAGAAATCAAACCTTAGATCAACCAGCAAGGCGCTTCATTGTGCTTAGGGACTCCCCCAGAGGCTAGTGAGCACTAGCCCAAACAGAGCAGGGTTTGGTCAGTGAAAATTGGGGCCCTACTCCTTTAATTAGCCAAGTTTTTTACCACTGTCATAGTAGGTTTATCAGCTCAGATTGGAGGGTAGAAATTTGTGCTAACAGACCCTCATCAAAGTTAGAGCGCAATGATGGTCGCAAATTTTCTTCATAGAATAGATCCAAGTGCTCAAAATAATACTCATCAAAATCCTCAAGGTATGACAGGAAATAATCACGAGGGCGTTGCATTAAGTCATCCTTAGGTGTTTGCAATATATCTGTAACTGTATCATCTCCTTGTTGCCAAATGTCAGAAGCAGTTGCAATCTCATATGATAGCTGTAAAGGCAACAATTCAAAATGTCCTTTCATATCATAAATGGGATCCGCATCATAACCAACCACATCCCATTTATGTCTTCCAACATGTATGGACTCATCAATATTATCAACCATGTCATTACCTTTATCATAACATGAAGGGTTTAGTACATCCAATAATTCCTCCAACACTTCTTCACTTTCCAAATCACAAAATAAAGCATCATCAAAATCTTGGAAAGGGAAACAACTTACCGTATTCACTTCTTCTTGTGCAGGAGTGACAACGGTTTGGATGACTTCATTAAATGGAAGAACAGATATTAGTACTTTGTCCTCATGACTCACTTCTTTAACCATATCTTCGCCTTCGTCACAATATGAAGGGTCTAGCTGGTCCAAGGATTCCTTCACTTCACCTTCTGAATCATAGAATAGGGCATCATCAAAAACCTGAAAAGGAAAATGATTGACCTTATTCTCTTCTTCTTGTGCAGGAAAAATAAGATTTTGGATGGCTTCATCGGAGGGAGGAGTACTCATCAACACTTCATCCTCATGATTAGCATCTTCAAGCTCTTTTTCTTCAACCAGATCCTTGTCATCTTTGGTAGAATTATGAGTAAATTCTTGCTCTTCCTTATGGGATTGGTAACCTTTAATAGGAACCCTCTCTTCAATCTCTTGTTTGTGTAGATTTTTGAGGAACTAGAAGGCTGCCCAACAGGTTTGTCTTTGGCCTCTTGTTGGGCTCTAAGTTCAAGAAACCAAATTTGTCCTTGCTGTTGTTTTAGGACAGCAAACAAGTCTGTTTATTTCTGCAAAGAAAACTGCCTTCAAACTGATGGTTATATGCTCTTTTAAGGTGCCTTTGCAAGTGTTTTAGTCACTGAATGTTAGCACATGCAAACCTTAAAACAGATAGCACTCCTCTAGGATCTTTACAAGCTCCTACTACTGATTTAAACACTAAGCATACATGAAATTTGAACACAAGTATTTTTGGTCAACATGACCCTGGATAAAAACCCCTCGGGGAAAACCACTTTAGAATGAAAGTGTATATATGTGATGTCTCAAGCATGGAATACAACAAGTAAACAAATACAATGGAACTTGTACAAGTAGCAAGCTCCTCTCAAGCTTTGCTAGAAGTTTCCAAGAAGAATGAGCCCAAGCAAGTGTGCCCCCCTTCCTTTGTTGCCTCTTCCACTGAACTGATGTGCCCTTGATCCTCCCTTGGTTGTTTGAGAAACCCTTGCATGCAAATCTCTGTTTGAATGCTGTCCCAAACCTCCACCAATTAGATCTGCAAAAGCTGAAGAACTACTAGTGCCTGCTAAGCTTGCGCCCTCCTCCAAGAGTGCGCCTTGCATCAAGCAAGAACCCACACCACAAAATAATCAGGCCCTAAGCCTCCTTGCGCCCTCCATGAAAGATGGCGCCCAAGCTCTCCTCTCCCAATGCTTCCATTCTCTTCTCAATGCTCCTCTCCAAACTCTCCAAGTGAACAAATGAGTGAACGAGCCTCTTTTTGCCCTATGTGCCCCTCTTAAGCAATCATAAGGAAACCTAAAAGATGAATGGCTAGGATCACTCCAAGCCATCTGTAATCCATGGTTGAGATCTCTCCAAAATAATCTCAACTCAAAACCCACTTTGGGTTAAGTTTCCTTGGTTCACTTTATGTCCCCCGAGTCACCCACAAAGTGAATTAATAGTCANCTATGCGCCCCTCTTAAGCAATCATAAGGAAACCTAAAAGATGAATGGCTAGGATCACTCCAAGCCATCTGTAATCCATGGTTGAGATCTCTCCAAAAGAATCTCAACTCAAAACCCACTTTGGGTTAAGTTTCCTTGGTTCACTTTATGTCCCCCAAGTCACCCACAAAGTGAATTAATAGTCACTTTTGCCTCAAGTGACAAATTTCACCCTTTTTCACCCTTTTGACTTAGGAAAATGTCAAAGTGAAATTATACATAAAGTATAAGGCACAATGGGTCAAATATTTTCTTCTTGTGGTTAGAGACCCACAACCACAAGGGGACCACTTCCCAAGGTACACCAAAACTCAACACTCCCTCTTACCGAGGAAAGTGTCATTCACCCCTAAAATCTCTTCCCTGCGGTGGACATGGTTGCTTGCTGGCAAATACTTGGTGAGTATGGTTGTACCCTGATAATCACAAGTGGTCTTTGACACAGATCTGCTCGACCTGCCTGATCTCTAGATGGAAGTGCATCTCCACCTATTCGAGATCACCTAGATCTTGGCATCACACCAAAGATCTCAACCTTGGCATCTCACTAAGGATTTCTACCTCCTGGGATCTCACCAAAGGTCCCTACTCTTGGCATCTCACCAAGAATCTCTCTTGGCATCTCACCAAGAGTATCTGGATCTTGGCATCTCTCCAAGATCCTCACATTGGTCTCTCACCAAGTGACTTCCACTTGAAGTGGAACCTGAACCTGATCTGCTCGTCTCCATAGCCAAGTGAGAGTCAAACCTCTCTACCGCCCTGCTCTCACTCATCAATCTCTGATGCTCTGAAGCCTCTGCACTAACTATCTGTTTGCTCGACAACTCTGAAACTGAAGCTGTCCTGTGTGGACTAGTCACCCCTGAAGATGGTGTCCTAAAAAATCGAGTCCGCGTCCCATGATATACAACACTCTCAATTTGTGGGACCTCCTCAACTCTTATCACAGACCAACTGTTGGATGGTGTTTCAACTGACAAACAAATACCTATAAAAGCGCACTCCCTCTTAAACTGAGCAGTGAACTCCTCCTCCTTTGTTGTCGTTGCAGTACCATCCTGCTACTTCTTCTTCTTGTTGGGACATTGTCCAACATAGTGCCCCATCTCCCCACAAGCAAAGCATTTCCCTTTGCTCATGTCTCTCTCTTTTCCACTACCACTTTGCTGTGGCTTGGCCCTTCCATTGGGACCCTGTCTAGCACCCTTGCCGGTCTTCTTCTTGCCCTTTGTCCAAAGAGCAAGATCCTCATCACCCTTTGATATACGCTATTGTCCTGATGATCCAAAGCTGCATCTAAGCTCCTCCTGTATGAAGTCGTCCCAAAGTCTCTCCCAACTGGGCATGACCTCCCTGGCCACAATGCCTCGCACAAATGAACCCCTACGGTTGGAGAAGCTGTTTAAGGTTGTCCTCACCAAAAACTCTCGATCCACAATCTCTTCGACTGCTGCGAACTCTTCTCAAGTCTTGGTAAATCTCCCAAGGTATGATTTCACTGACTCTAAATTGAGCATCTGAATGCCCCTAAGCTTTTCCTGCAGAACCATCTTCCGATTCTGATTGGGACTCCGGTAAAGCTTGCACAATGAGGCCCACATCTCAAAGGCATAGTCCTTCCCAGTCAAATAGGGTATGACATGGTCTCTGACCGCATCACATATTGTCCTCATTGCCTTGTTGTTCCTTTTCCTGAACTCTGCTACCAAAAAGGGAGCAGTGACAGGAGGAACAACAATGGGAGCCTGAACTATATCCCATAGTTCAAGATCCTCCAAGACAAAGATAAGCCTGGTCTTCCAAGGGGAGCAGTTGCTAGCTCTGGCTAGCTTATCCTCAGCCCTCATCTGAGACACCAACATGGCTGTCCATTGAAACTCAAACTGATGCTAAACTGCAAAAGAAATCAGCTTCAACACTTGACACACAAGCGTGAAATAAGGCTGTCCAAAACTGTCCAAAAATCTGCCAACTGTATGCTAGTAAATC
>JASDQU010193514.1:0-19888 GCA_032191745.1 Picea mariana | reverse complement strand
CCGAATTAGAAGTTATTCCATAAGAAGAGTTTCTCTCCAAAACTAGATCGAGCCGAAGAGGAAGTATAACGGACTATTGTGATTATAAGCTAAGTTCAAATCCCCAACTAACAGGGCTTCAAGCAAAGGACCGCGCATTTGAGATGGGGTTGGAAATCCCGGAAAACCTGAACAGCCTCCAAATGCGGCGGAATTAAAAGCTGAAGCGGCTATATGCCAGGTGCACAGCCCCAGTATTCCTGTTTTACTATAAAAATAATTGTTAAACTGGTCCGTGAAGATCGAACAGTTTTCTTCTCCTGTGAATGGTGGGGGTTAGTTGGGCTGGAAGACAGGGCTGGAGGGGCACAAGAGATCGCAAGGATTTGGTAGGAAAACACACTAACCGGCATTGCACTGCTCGCATCAACTAAAAAGCCAGCGAGCAGAGAAGCCCAGGGGGGTCAGATCTGGATCCGGCGACAGCGAGTGCCTTGCCGACGTCCTTTTTCGTCTCACAAATTGTGCTGATTCGCTAACTTTAGAGGCAGAAAGTCCGTGGAGGGCCGACAACGAAGGTGGGTTCCTACCAACACACCTTACTAATCTGTCTTTAGCTGGGCCCCCGATGCCATGCCAGATTGATCGAAGTTGGCCTATTTATTCGCCTTCGTTTCCTTCCGGATTCGCTCCACGCTTTGGTAAGAACGAGGAAACGCAGACCCACAAAGGCAGAATACGGACGATTATTGAGACCGGGCTGTGGGGGTCTTCCGGCATTATGATGTACAGGAAGTGTTAGAAGGCAGTTTCGGTTTGTTATTTTTTGGGTTGAAGCTGGTTTTTGGGTGTTTGCTTTGAGATGGCTCAGGACGAGGTGGCCAAATATGCTCACAGTCCTGTGCACAGCGCAGTTGTCCGGAGGGACTACGCGGCCCTTCGCCGAGTTATTTTGGGCCTCCCGAAGCTTGGGAATGCCGGGGAAATCAAGACGGAGGCGGAGTCGATCTTGGAGGAGCAGAGGGCGGAAGCGATTTCTAGTGTTATAGACAGGCGGGATGTGCCCAGTCGCGAGACGGCGCTGCATCTGGCCGTGCGATTGGGGGATGCCCAGGCCGCCGAGATGCTCATGGCTGCGGGCGCGGACTGGAGTCTGCAGAACGAGCAGGGCTGGAGCGCCTTGCAAGAAGCGGTGTGTGCACGGGAAGAGGGGATTGCTATGATCATCATGAGGCATTATCAGCCCCTTGCCTGGGCGAAGTGGTGCCGAAGGCTGCCCAGGGTCGTGGCTGCCATGAAGCGAATGCGGGATTTTTATATGGAAATCACGTTTCATTTTGAGAGCTCTGCGATACCCTTCATTGGCCGCATTGCTCCTTCGGATACTTATAAGATATGGAAAAGAGGGTCCAATTTGAGGGCCGATATGACCCTGGCGGGGTTTGATGGTTTTCGGATTCAGAGATCAGATCAGAGCTTTTTGTTCCTTGGGGATGGGAGTGAGGATGGGAGGGTTGCACCTGGGTCTCTGTGTGTGTTGTACCACAAGGATAAGGAAATCATGAATGCATTGGATAGTGCCGGGGTTCAGCCTTCTGATGTCGAGATTGCGCAGGAAGTTGCTGCGATGTCGCAGACGAATATGTACAGGCCTGGCATTGATGTCACTCAGGCTGAGTTGGTTCCTCAGATCACATGGAGAAGGCAGGAGAAGGCTGAGATGATCGGGCCTTGGAAGGCCAAGGTCTATGATATGCACCATGTGATGCTGAGTGTGAAGTCGAGGCGGGTTCCAGGGGCGATGACGGATGAAGAACTGTTTGCAGCCTCTGCAGGGGATACCTATACTAATGATAATGAGAGATATGAGAATGAGGACGATTATGCAGGGCTGTTGACAGAGGAGGAAAAGAGGCAGTTAGAGAGTGCCTTGAAGATGGATCATTTGGAAATTGGGGATGATGGGATGCCGGAGGATGAGGCATTGGATGTTGGACACCGCCATAGCTGCTATGGGAGGGAGGAATTCTTTCGCAGGGAAGAGAGGCACAACGTGGGCTTGTTATCTGGTGCCCAACATAATGGGGATGTTGAGGCCAGGGGGGTTAAGGAGGTCAAGGAAGAAAAGAAGGGTTGGTTCAGTTGGGGTAAGCGGGGTGCAAAGCAAGAAAACGGAAAGATGGTGCCACCCAGGAGTTCTTTGAGTGTAGATGGCAAAGTTAGTGATCTGCTCGGCGATTCGGTGACAAGGATTCCAAGGAAGGCTGGAAGATATTCACCTGAGCGTGGTAGAAGGTCTGTTGATGCAAGGCCTACTGATTACAGGGTAGATGAATTTAGGAAGGGAAAGGAGACAGATGGTAGGAAGTCAATAAGTATAGAAACCACTCGCAGGCGTAAGGTCGCTGGCAACGATAGCAGCAATGAAAGTGAGTACAAGAAAGGATTAAGGCCAGTCCTGTGGCTCACATCCCAGTTTCCTCTCCAGACTGATGAGCTATTACCACTGCTAGACATTTTGTCGAACAAGGTTAAGGCTATTCGTCGGTTAAGAGAATTGCTTACCACGAAGCTTCCACCTGGAACTTTTCCTGTCAAGGTATGCATCTAGACGCTCTATACTTATTGTTAGAACAGTTTGTTGAAATGTTGGACTGTGGAATTTATTCGATTTTGTACATTAGTGGGGTCTAGATTTTGCTTTGGATGCTAGTTTGACCAATATTTGACCAAATGCTTATAAAGAAGGTATTGCAATTTTACGAAGTAAAGAAAGACTATTAAGAAATGATTTAGCTTTTTCTATGGGATGCCCAATGCTTAGTCTGAAAGAGCCAAAAACCAGGACTTGCTCTTCCTTCTAGAGTTGGGACTTATTTGAAGAAGCTTTGCATACCTATAAGCATAAATTTGAACAGGTCGTACTGCCTAAGCATTGACTGATTGTGGATAGTTGTTGTTCTAGTTGTATAACAATTCCAAGATGCAATGCATTTGCTATATTCAGATTATTTTAAAGGGTATGTGGGGATATGGAAAGGGGTACTGTAGAGAATCAATGAGTATCAATAGGATCACTTCGTAACGAACCAACCATTGTGTTAGTGGGAGGGCCATTACCTTTGTTCAGCCATTACCTTTGTGAACAGTTTCATTGGCAGAATTATAGTATATTGGGGTTTATATGTTATTGCAAAGCAATCCTTATAACATTTGCCATTACCTTTTGTGAACAGTTCCATTGGCAGAATTATGGCATAAGTAAGTCCAAGATGCCATTTATTTTGGAGATAACATGGCTTATAACATTTGCCATTACCTTTTGTGAACAGTTCCATTGGCAGAATTATGGCATAAGTAAGTCCAAGATGCCATTTATTTTGGAGATAACATGGAAAAGGGATAGTTGTTTTAATGGACACGTGGGGATAACATGGGAAAGGGATACTATAGAGTATAGTTGGTAATATATGTTTTATTGTTAATTATACAGATAAGTGCATTGCTAGTGAGCTAGTTTTCTTTGATTATTGTTTACTCTATAGTTGGTAATATATGTTTTATTTTTAATTATGCAGAAGTGCATTGCTAGTGAGCTAGTTTTCTTTTATTATTGTTTATGCAGATAAGTGCATTGCTAGTTAGAACTTCGCTAGTTTTCTTTGATTATTGTTTATGCAGATAAGAGTATTTGATCGTTAGTTTTCTTTGATTAAATCAAGGACCCATAATTTGAAGAAGACCGCAAATTTTTTTGACACTAGCCCAGAAGGCATATCAGGGTGTTATGATGGCATTAATTATTTTTTGCTTGCTGGACTGTTTTTTAACTTGCTTTATGCTGCTAAATGTGGTGGTTTTAGTATTTTGGGAATATAAGAGATATACTTGTCATCACTTATTGGGATGTGTGGATTAATTGTTTACTAGCTTTGGTCCAGTAAATGAAGGGCTTCTAATATTCAATGAAAGACTATTTGGCATAAAGGACAATGACATAGCAAAATTTTTACTTAGCAAGAAGTTTTGTGGGACCTGTTGGTGGCTTTCTTGCTAAGGAATTTTCTACCAGAATCTGTTACGTGACATTTTTAATGATATCCATCGAGATTGTTGATAGTATCTAATTGTACTACCACCTGCTAGTTCAGATACAATATCATTTCCCAACTTGGTAGAACAGGCTTGTAATAGATTTTTGTTTCATGATCTCCAAAGTCTTTTAGTAGTATTGCTGATTTATCAATGTCTTCCTTGACCAGGTTGCTATTCCAGTTGTTCCTACCGTTAGAGTGATTGTCACTTTTACTAAATTTGAAGAACTGCAGCCATCTGAAGAGTTTTCCACCCCACCTTCGAGTCCTGGTAATTTTCAAGATATGAAAGCAAAAGAATATGATGCTGCACGGCAATCTTCAAACTCATGGTTTCAGTGGATCAAAGGTCCATATAGTCGTGGTTCTGCGGTTCCTCTGAGCCAAGAAACTTGCCTAGAAGAATTTCAGGATCCCTTTGTTATTCCGAGTGATTATACATGGACAACTATGGATGCTAAAAAACAACGGACAAAAGAAAAGAAAGTCAGGACCAAAAGGGGAAAACGATCAGTTTAATGGATGTGGCGGAGAACAAAGCCGAGAACTAAATATTAATCGTCCCGCGGGTTGCATGGTAATAGAATGGGCTGTCACTGTTCATGCCGTGGACAATGAAATTAAGAATTTGTTATAAAAGCTTGTGCCCAGATTGAGCATACAGTGTTTAATTGTTGGCATGAAGGAATAGGTCCTTAATGAGAGCACAGCTTTGTCATTATGAATAAACCTTCAAGCCGGTTTCTTCACTGAAATATTCTCATTGCGATTCATTATGCAAGTGTACCTTACACTACACTGGGCAATCGGTCTCATGCCTCTTGGAGGATAGTCAGTATGTCGACAGGATGGATCTTGCTTTGATTTTTGCTAAATTAGTAAGTTTGTATTTGGGCTGACAAGTCTAGGATTCTGGTTGATTCTGACATACAAAGGAGGCATGCAATCCTCGAGCCATGATGTATAGATTTGTGCAGGGGAAAATCTATTTCAATTGATATTGGGCTCCGCAGAAAATGGACTTGTTTCATTGTGCTGTATTCTAATGATAAATGTCATTCTTATTTACAAAGTATTGAGAAAGGTATCTGGCTGGATGTGAATGTGCAATTGAATTTCTCCATGTAGTTCATATGTTTTCGAAAGTTTATTCACCTTTAGTTATGCTGGCACATCCATTCTGCCATGTAGGGGAGTTCTTATTCTGCCATGTAGCCTTTTCACCTCTAAGGTTTATTCGTCATAAGTCTAAGGTTTGTGGAGGAACATTATTTTCTTATTTTGAAGGAAAGTTACATGGTATTTTATTTTTCAGTTGATTGTAGACTTCACTGTTGGTGATGTGCATTGAGCTGCAGATGTATCCCCTTACAACTACATACGTTTTCCTTCCAAGAACTGTGAAGATAAAATGCAAATGCCTACATCTCTATTGACAAGGTCGTTTGCTCTGTTGGATTTGAATAAAATTTCATTATCCTTTTTTTTCTATTTGAATTAATGCTGTATCAATCCTGGGCTCTATGGCTGCCGGGGTTTGAATCATGGACATTAACATGGTGATGCCCTGTCTCAATCACAGGCCGACGGACTGAATTTCATATTGACGTGGTTTGAAAAAGTCCTTTGGCTCTCAAGTCTTAAATGTGCAATCAGGATCGTATATTCTCCTAATTTGAAGTTTGAGTTTAGGATTAATTGTCCTTGGCATAGTTAGGGTTGTTTTGGATGGCTCAGTGATTTTATATTGATTAAATTGGAACGGCTGTCAATGGCAGACAATGTCAAGCACTCAGCTACTGCATGAAATTCAGTCGAGCATTTGTAGTATCAATAATACTAAGCATTTATCTTAGGCTGGCAGGTTTATCTACACAGACCCTATTATAAGTTATAAGTTTAGCCCAGAATTAATGCTGTTAAAAGATGATTAGTTTATACACTGAGAAATCCTGAGGTAGGCAGGAGTGTAATCAACGAGAGAACCAGTCCTCAGGAAATTATAAAGCATAAAATCTAATAACAAGTCCTGTGTCAAACAAAAGGGGCAAACTGTTATCATAATAACAACCTGTCATTTAAGAATGACTTATAACCAAACATCAGCAAAATGAGGGCATTCTATAAAAAAAAATCATCTCCAAAAAGCCTTGTCATCATGATGGTTTTTATGGGAAGTTGGCAGTTATCCCCATAATTCTTATTATTTCCACTTCTCATTTTAACCTAACTGATTACATTGTAGCGTGGGTGATTGGCCAGTGTAATATGAGCTGTAAGATCACATGGATGGTTTTCTTGGACAGTTGGCAGTTATTCCCATAATTCCAATTACTTCCAGTTTTCACCTTCATCTAGCTAACTACATTGTAGCTTACACTTATTATCCCTGCCTTAATTCCAATTACTGCCAGTTTTCACCTTCATCTAGCTAACTACATTGTAGCTTACACTTATTATCCCTGCCTTAGCTGGTGACTTATTGTCCAATTTTATGTTCAATTTTGTTAGCCTATTAACATCTAATTTATTAAGTATTGATTCATTTTAACTTGGAATACATTAAGTATTGAAAAATTTAAATACTTTAGCTGCAAAATGCAGTATGACTTAAGGCTCGAAGTTTGCACTTCATTTGTTTTGAATCCACCGAACATAAAGTTAAGTTTCAATAATTTATTTTTGTTTTATTTGAGTGTCTTTTTGTTAACCAACTCAACATAAAGTTAAACTTCACTAATTTGTTTATCTTTGTTTTATTTTAGCGTTTGTCTTTTTTTGACCCTCTCAACATCAAGTTGAACTTAAGTAATTTGTTAAGCGTTTGTCTTTCCGTTATTTGTTTAGTGTTTGTCTTTTTCTTAATTTAAGAAAATTATTTTATTTTAGTTGAGCTTCAGTAATTTGTTTAGTGTTTGTCTTTCTGTTAATTTGGGAAAATTGTTTTATTTTAGTGTTTGTCTTTTTGTCAATTTGAGAAAAAACACTAGGGGCTGTTCCTTTGTTTTGAGTCCAAGTCACTCACCTCACGCTCGGTCTTGATCTCGTGATGGTGC
Organism: Picea mariana; assembly: GCA_032191745.1. NCBI lineage: Eukaryota > Viridiplantae > Streptophyta > Pinopsida > Pinales > Pinaceae > Picea > Picea mariana. The sequence goes on along the minus strand of JASDQU010193514.1, from coordinate 12,759 downwards.
AGCATGCTTCCTGGGATTGGAATTTTGGTTCATTTGCATGATAATACTTTCCAGTTACCACTAGACACGAGTGACGAATTCCTGTGTAACTCATTATTGTGGAGTCCAATGATTTACTTAACTCTTGTGGTTGGGAGGGGATTCATCAGAAATAAAGTATTCCATTTTGTGCTATGCAATTTTTACCATTAACATAGTGAAGTAGAATTACCATGAAGAATATTTAGAAATCCCATCAAGTAGATTTGTGGGTTTGAGTTAAAGAGAGGATTCAAACCTTTGCACCAAAATCAAAATTGATTCAAACCTTTGCACCAAAATCAAGTTGTGATAAGTCAATTTTCCGGTCTTATGTTCTAATGTTCTTGGCTTTTTATCGTGTAATTCATCTCTCATCTATATTCTTGTTCAGTAACAATTTAACATCTTAGCTATCGTGGCTTGTGGGAAGGAGGCTAATGTAAGGATTCAAATTTTTTCACCAAAACCAAAGTTCCCAAGGTCATTGTGATCTGTATGGTTGTTACATGATCATCTACTTCTTCTGGTTTGCTTTTATATTCCACTTTCAATGCCTAGTTCTACTTTTGAACAATACTAAATATAATAAGAATGAAACTCCATATTCCTCTATTGGTCTAGTATTTAACTTGGCTTGATAGTCATCTAGGGCCAGTGTTAGGGTTTTTGCATGCTTCAACTCTCGATTAGGATTAGGGTTTTGGGCCCTCTAACATCTTCTTCAAAGTCCACACGTGACTAGCTCCACATGTTTGAGTAATGAAAGTTGTTGTGCCATCCACTCGTATCAGAGTGGTCCATTGAGATGATCTTTGTGTTGTTGGAAAGCTCTCAATATGTAGAACAACTTTAAGAGGCTAGAAACTTTGTTTGTGAAGTTGTGATCCCAAAATTGGTTGTTTAAGGGCTCAAACAAGGTCTAAAAACCATGAAATCATTAATAAAGAAGCAAAATTCAAGACACTCATTAAGTGCTTCAAAGAAGATAGCCAAAAATAAAATAAAATTACTTAGTCACCAAGGGTCAAGGAAGAAAATTACTTTATACTAAAAATAAAGAAAATTGCTTTGTCAATAAGTTGTTTCAAAAGAGAGGCCGGGAAGAAAATTTGTTTAGTCACTGATTTTGTTTTGAGTACCATGCCTACATTAATTCAATAACTATCTATTCTTATTATTCTTATCCTTCATTTAAAGTTGAGCATGTCCATATCCATAAATGATTCAGTTTCCAAAGTTGAATTGCTCCTTATGATTTTGTATTGAAATTATGATAGAATATTACATTGTGTTTTATGGAGCCTATTATTCCAAGTCAAATTAAGGAACACATTGATTTACTAAATTGGTGAGACTTAAAAAAAATAGTTCTTCTCGCTTCTTGGACAAATATATAATCTTGCCTCAACTTTACATGAAAAAGGTATCATGTGACAATTTAGTTTTAGAGCAGGAAAGGATCTTATTTGTGAGAACTCTTATATAAAGATATGAACTAGTTAGGGAAGTTGATAAATGTTGTTTATCCGAGTTCTATGTAGTGTATGATTTGTGCACATAGTTACAATTGCACTTAGAAAGGATGGTATGATGCTCACATGGGGGCACTATAAAGTTAGTCTAATCATATGACACTATAAAGTTAGTCTAATCATATGACTACATTGTATGTATGACACCAATGTTATGTTGTATGCCATATGTGGTATGTGCCTTCAATCCAAGTGTATCACAATAAGCTAGATATTGAGCAATGTTAGGTACTTAATAAATGATATTTAACCTTTGCCCTAGTTTGGAGTGCACTTGTATTCTATTTTTCATTGTTTACATCAATTAATAGAGCTGGAAAGTTGTGAAAATACTATATTGAAATACAAATGAAAAGGAAAAATATGTATTTAGCTCAAGTATTTAGCTCCCACATGATATATATGATGACGGTGATCATTGTCCATAAAGATTAATTTTGGTATATGGGTTATAACAAAGAACAAACACATAATTATTAGTTAATTTGTTTTACCAAATTGTTTCTATAATTAAAAAAATGAATTTGTTTTTCAAGCTCACTTCGGGTTTTATTAATTAATGGGTTATGAAGATCCACAATGTTATAGATGTTTTGAAAACGTGATCTAATTTCCTCTATTACCTGTATGTTCCTCTGGCAATACTAGACCCCCAAACTTCATAGCCATATAAGATTACCAGAATAACAAACATGTCAAAGAGGACTTTCTTTTTCTCCAAAAACCAAACTTCATAGCGATATAATATCACTCAAAGAGGACTTTCTTTTTCTCCCAAAACCAAAATTATGCATCTTTACAATTTCTCTCAAAACTAAAGTAGGCTTTACAACCTCTGTTTATTCTCCTTTCAATATGATAATTTCAATTTATCTTATGGTGAAGCTCAACTCCAAGATACTTATACAAATGGACTTCTTCCAAATTTCTATTTCCATTAAAAAAAGTGGGTAAGTGATTTTCCTAGACTTGATGATCATTGTAGCATGCATGAACCTGCCTCCCTTGGCTGTAGGACATCAAATTCAAATTTGTTTTGCCATCTCCAATGCATACTTAAAACAACCCATAAAACCAGCTTGGAGAAGAAAATTATCAATCACCGATACTTAATATGGTAGAATTAATGCAATAATAAGAGCATTTCACATACAACCACATTATCATATACATGCAGCGATGCATGCTCAAGCCTAAGTTCATGCAAAGCATACTGATGCCTACTTAGACTTCCATTAATTTAACATAGACAAACTCCAAGCATGAGTATCTTCATAACCAATGGACATAACACATCTTTAACAAAATGCAACTATATATCTATCTTATTTATCCATTCCCACAAACAAAGTTCTTACGATGATACAATCCCCAAATTACATGTAAACACATTGTTGATGTTTAGAATGTCAAAAAATCTTAACAACAACCTCACGAGGATAAAACTCCCCCTGTGTTTTTAAAGAGGTGGTACTCCTTTGTTATTGCTTAAAATAAATTATGAGAATACAATTTAAAATATATAAAAGGTATATTCACAAAAAAAGGTTCCTGAGAAAAGAACTATGAACTTATTCAAAACTAAAATATAATATCTTTACAATATTATACAGAAATAGAGAAAACATCATGTAAGATTAACACATTCCTCACATCCATCACAATATAAGCAAGATTTGGTCACATTCATAAGACAGAAAGATGTAAGTCTACAATGCAGAGAACTTTAAATGAGTATCACATTTAAAACTTTAAGTCCGAGAAATCATTGAAGTTGTGCCTTGAGATAGTTCTTTGGGTAATTCAAAATAATTGTTTGGTTTTACAATGAAAAGTAAAATTAAATGAATGCATTCGTCCAAACAAAATCAGATGGGGTTCTCGTGGACCTTTAAAAGATAGATCTGGACTAGGGAGAAAATGAGGAAAATGATTCGAAATCAACTATGAGTTTTCAGAGAAAGAAAAAACACAACTAGATGATTTCTAAGTAAGAAGTATAGAAGATGGGAAATTATGAAAGGTATATGCTTAACTTACTGTGATGGAATCTCTCCTTTCTTCATTTGCTTGCTGGTGTGTCTTTAATACTTTCTTTCGCTGGAACTACTTGACCGGTTGCAACTGCTTCTTCTTGATCTGTTTTAGTTATTTTAATTAAAGCGCTCTTTAACCAATTTTCGATATATTCTCTCATTGGTGCCATGGTTATTTCTTATTTCACTTTAATATCAAATAATGAATTTTTTGGATTTTAAAAATCCATTGAGAGTTGATGAAGGGTATCCTCGATGTCATCATTTTATTCATATAATGAAGATCTAACTTAGTAAAACAATTTGTTCCTTGCAATTCGTCCAATAATTCATGAATGACAAAAATATGAAACTTATCTTTAATGGTCATTTTGTTGAGCTGTCTATTATCTAGACACATACACCATGAACCATCCTTTTTTTACCATCGCCACTGGTGAAGAGAAATCACTTTGGCTAGGTTGAATGATGTTGGCCTCTAACATTTCTTGAAGCATACACTCAATCTCACTCTTTTGTGCATATGGGTACCTATAAGGCCTAATGTTAGGTGGCACACTTCCTGGTTACAAATGAATAACATGGTTATGATCTTGAGGAAGTGGAAGACCATTAGGAATTTCTACAAATACCTTGAAATGATTGTCGACAACTTTTTGGAGATCCATTGGAGCAGAAGGTCTAGATGTTTGACCATCTAGTGAGCACATTTGTGCAAGTACACCATGTTGTCCCTTTTTTATTAAGTTTTTCATAATGTTAGAGCTTATAAATTTAGAGGGATTCCCTTGGATACCTTTAAGTTCAATTTCCTTTCCTTTAGAAGAAAATATCATGAAAAGTTCTTGAAACTTAAGTGCCATTATTCACAATGATTGTAACCATTGGACCCCTAATACAACATCAACACCACCCATTTGGACTGTAATAATGGGAATATACAACAAATACTCCCCCATATTGAGCTTAATACTATGGCACTTCCTTGAACAATTTTATGGTACCTCCATCTGCAATGATTACTTGAAACTCTTGTGCTAGAAATACAAAGCAATTGAAAAGTTTTTCTAATTTGCAGTTAATAAAGTTATGTGTACTAAAGAATCACTCAATGATGTTACCTTTTTCCTTTTTGATATACCCTTCCATCTTGACGGTTTGTGAAGTATTAATGCTAGCGAATGCATGGAAATATATGGTTGGAGTACTCTCTTTTAGTTCTATATCCTCCGATGGTTCCAATTCTCTTTCTTCTTCTTCTTCACAGTCTATGTAGAATAATTTCTTTTCACTGCATTTATGCCCCTTATTGTACTTTTTGTCACAATTGAAACACATTCCCTTTTCTCTTCTTTCATCCATTTTTTGAGGTGTCAACCTCAGAGGTTGAGTGAGGCTAGATGAAGGAACATGGTTCTCTCTATAATTTTTAGTGCCCACTCTTTTAGTAACCATATTTTTACCTTCACCTTTCCTTTCCACACTGAAAGCATGCTCTAGGGATTTGGATTTGAATAGACACACCTCATGTTGAATGCTCTCCTTTAGAGTGCCCATAAAGAGGTCTAACAAATTATCTTCTAGAATGTTCTTTACCTTGAGGCTTAGTCTTTTGAATTGATGAATGTGCTATGTAATTGGAACTCTTTGTCAAATATTTATCAATTGACTAAAGAATGTGTTTCTCATAATATCCCCATAATGTGCTATCAATTCATCCATAAAGATGGACATATAATATTTTTTTCGTTCACAAAGCCATTGATACCAAACAAATTGATCATTTTCTAATTACAAGGATACAAAAGTTACCTTTTATATGTTGACACTTGGTGTAGATCAAATAATTGCTCTATCTGAATATCAATGTTCTAGGATCTTTACCATCAAACTTTGTCATATTGATCTTGGGAATTAAGTAGTTCCTTGGTGCTGAGTTGAATCCCCGATGATGTAGATATTTGAATGATGAATGATCATGATTTTTATATTCAATATTTGTGCTCCCTAATTGTGTTGAAATATTCCCCATATCCGAATGAGGTTCAACACTTTTTTTCTTCTTATTTCATGATTTTCTTGCATCTTGATATCTCCTTTACGTAATCTCTCATATAGGGTATGTAAGATGGAATTTTTTAATTGTTCCATCCTTCAATCCATCAAATTTCCCATTTTATCTTCCATTTCCATTTTAAATATTCCCCGGGAATTTGAGAATTCCACAAGTTTCAACATACTACCACTCATTTCATCAACTTGTTTCTTCAATTGGGATACTCTGTTTTCAAAGTCTTCACTTTCTTTAGATGTCATGTGTGAGTTATCTGGAGGTTTAACGAAAGTATAAATTCTTGAATTACTTCTTTTCATCAGAGAAAATATTAATACTCATGTTTTTTCTCTTTATCACAATTTTTAAATCTCCAAAAATAGATCTTCCAAACAAAAGTTATGCCAACTGTAAGTTACGTATCTTTAAAATCCTAATTTAGAGATTGTCTTGCTAGCTAAAATTTTTCTTCATGTATCTATGAAATTTCGACCCTTCTGAGTCTAAAATTTTGGTCTATAGTACTCTAATTTTTCTTCTCTTCAATTCCATAGGTCTGACCAAAATTTGATATGCCAAGTGAAAGTCATGGTAACTTTATCAAAATTTGTTGATTTTTGGCCCTTTTTAGAGAATTAACTTGTATGGAATGCCATGTGTCCAATATTTGAGATCTGTTTTTAAATTTTTTACCTGAATTACTATGGTTTATTTTATTTCTAAATAAACTCATGGAACTCAATACAGACTTTCTTAGATTTAGATGTCAGTTCTACCAAGAACAACTATTTGAGACTAATTTTAGGATTAGCCAAAAACCTTACTTTACATAACCTTTATTTATGAATTATAGTGTTTAGAACTCAACATTTATACCAAAGATAATTTGACACGTCTCCTCGGATTACTGAAAATTTATCTATATGAAACATAACTGAAAAAAATTATAGTGAAAATTTCAAGATGACTCGTTTGAGACTAATTTCAGGATTTGTCACAAACCCTAACTTCCGCAAGTTATATATCATATATTATAATGATAAAAAACCCAAAATGTTTTAAAAAAGTATTTAGATATGTCTCCTTAGGATCCTGAAATTGCATAGTTTAAAATTTAGCCAATTTTTTTTTATAGTTAAATGACAAGATGACCCATTCGAAGGAGTAAAACCCTAGGATCAAATTCTCTAAAACCAAATCTTATACACCAAACAACCAAAATAGTATAAAAGAGAGAGAAAAGTAAATCCACACCTTGAATAATAGAGAATAATTAATGTAAAACCTCTTTGAGGGGGAACCTCCTTTTACAATAGAAAAATGTACAAGATGAGATTATTCTAAAAGTAGGTCTCCTTTGTATATATATTGAAGACCAAGTGTACAATTACAATTAAAGGGTCTAGCTGATAATACTAATACAACAAATCAATACATAGAGATTTACATGGGGATTTTTCTAGGGGATTAACATTGGGACAATCCAAAAAATAGAGAAGCACTTGGGCTTAAGATGTTTAAGGAGATGGAAGAGGAAAATGGTCAGGATCAAACAAAATTTGAAGGACACAAAAGATAGAAAAAAGAGCTACAAAGAAAAAGGCAGGGTATCTAAATAATTTTAAGTGGGAGAGCAAGTTTTTTTGAAAGTGAAGGCCAAGAAGAGTTCACTAAAGTTGGGAAGATGCACTAAGCTAGTAGCTAGAATTCGTGGACCATTTGAAATAATCGATATGATAGGATGATTTACATACATTCTTGCATTTCCTGCTTCCATGAAAGTGAATAATTTGTTTTTTGTGTCTTTATTAAAAAAAATATGTGTATGATTCAAACCATGTGATTGATTGGACTTTGATTTAGGTGGAGCTCCAAGGAGACTTTTAGGTGCAACTAGTGTGTATAATGGACAAGAAAGTCAAGGTGCTCTAGAACAAAGCCATTGGTTAGGTAAAGGTCCAATAGACCTATGACATACCTAATGACAGACGTGGGAGCTGGAAGATTCCATGCGAGATGCATACCCATATGTGTATATATTATGCATATATGGGGATGCACATTGAGGATAATGAAAATTTCAGGGGGAGGGGAATGTAATGCCCTAGTTTGGACCGCTATAGTTGTAATGTAAATATGTATATGCGATGAAGGATGAGAGATGAACAATACAACCAAGGGCCAAGTATTATAAATATTGTATATCAAAATTATTAATAAAAATACATCACCTGATGCATATGAGGGGAATGCAAACAATGGGGGGAGGGGGGAGGGGGGAAGGGATATGATTCCATGAGAGATGAATGAAATGGGGATTAAGGAGGGATGTAATACCCCTATTTTGAGTTCCCATATTAATAATGTATTTTTTTTATATGATGAAAACCTGAAGTGTTCGAACAATTAAAAGAGGCCAGAGTGCCTAGGAAATGTAATGATTTTATCGTTATTAATAATAAAATACATCGTTGGCTGCAATATGGACAAGGACACGAGTTATAGGAAGCTATGATTCCACGAGAGAGGGGGGAAGTTGAGGGGCTAAGACTTTACATTTTAAAATTATTTTTATTTTACCCACCTTGGAATTTTGAAGAGAAAGAGGGGGTTATGTGAGCTTCTTGGGGGAAGGCCACATTATGATTTTGATATTTAATCCATGTTCTTGATTGTCTTGGGGGTTCGCCATTTATTCTCACTCAGAATTCGTTTCTATATTTTTTCCCTCTAATGGACTCTTTTGCTCATTCTTGGTTTTGCATGGGGAAGGGAAAATGGATTGCTGAAGGAAAGAAACCATGGTTGGATGGTTGTAATTAATTACTGATTATCCCAGAAAGGGAGGGATGTTTGTGGGCATGAGAATAATGACAGTTGAGAGAAAAATTTCCACAATTGATAATCCTGAGAGTTTACAACATTGATATTTCCTGACCAGAAGAACTGGAGTTGGAAGAGGTGGACAACCTAAGGGACTGTGTCATAGTGAAAGGGGTTCATTCTCTTTAGGTGGTGTGGGATGAATGGAAAGAGAGCTAGTAAATTGGATTTGTTGTGTGTGTGTGAAACATGTGAGAGAATGATTGCTAACTGGTTTGGGAAGTTGAGTGTTGATCTGAGATCCGTCCTTGTGAATTCATAGCCCTGGCTCAGGGGTGACCTACTGTTGAGACTTGGAACAACAATGTCTATGGTTGGGTGGAACGTCGTTGGTCTGCAGTGAGTTGGTGATTGGTTTTGTTAAAGATAAGTGCTCCCTGTCATGGTTTTCTCTGCTTGTATATTTCCATTGTGTATTAAGTATTTTCTCTGAGATATGTATTTATAATGTGTCTGCTTGCTAGTTATTGTTGTGCATGGAATATGGCTCATTTCTTTTATAGTATCATGAATTTTGATTATTGAATGTGTTTCTTTCATGCTTCTCTATTAATTAATTGGTATCAAAATTTCGAATCAATCCAAGAGGGAGAATTGAGAGGTACCTAGGCAGTGGGTACAACTCAGATCAGAGCATAGAGCAAATCATTTTTGGGTTTGCTGATCTGGGTATGTCACTAAGTGGTATCAGAGTTGTTGTTTTACAACATTGAGCCTTTGAAGGGGCTTTCTACATGCTAGGACAAAAATTTGTTGGAGGCATATTTTTCTTTTGAATGAAATTAATGGCTATGGGACAACGATGGAGTGGGCGTTTTTGTGGTTTAAAATTTTCTCTTCAACCATCGAAACCATGCTCAAGCGATTTTTCATGGCTCTAGCTTTCCATCGAGGCCTCACTTGCTCGATTTGGGCATCATAATTGACAATTCTTCCTCTTGGAGTAAAAATGCACAACAACCATCGATCTGATCCTCGCGTGGATCTAGAGTCATTGATTTGTAACGGTGTTACCTTTTCTTTATCCCACATGCATGGGGAAGATTTCAAGTGAAAAATTTATAAGAAATAGGGAACCCTTTATCACTTGTGTGTGAAGTAGAGAGAGCCACAAAACCCTATGGAGCCTGCACAATGTAAAATTTTGGCCCAGTGGACCGGATCGGATGGAGGTCGATAGTTGGATGAAAGCTTGAATGTAGAAGCCTGGTGGGCCAGTGCCCCGATGGGACAATGGATCATACCGGAGCCAATTGAAAACTATTATGTGGGAACTTGTGTGGATAATCCTGGTAGGCCGGTGTTCTAGTGGACTGGATCAGAGCAGATTAGCGGGAGTATATGGAAGCTTAAGTGTGGTGAGATGATGGGTCAGTGGATCAGACTAGATCTGTTTGGTAAGGTTTATATGAGAAGCGTGTGCGGTGGTTGATGGGCTGGTGGACCGGACCAGACCAAATATGATAGAATGGGGTTGTGTAGAGGCTCGTGCTGGGCATCCCGGTACTCTGATGGGATAGTGGTCTGGTGGTCGAACCATACCATAGTCGAGAACAAGAGAGTATGGGGGTTGAGCATGGTGGGCCAATGGCCCAATGGACCAAGATCAAAGACGTAGAAGGGAAAGGAAAAAAGGAAGTAGTCCCCAGTGACTGGTGGACCAGTGACCGATTCCACATTAGTGCCGTGTCACAATCACATCAATTCCATGTCAACAAATTGCCATGTAGGCAATACTGTCCTTCAGTATATAAAAAAAAAAAAACCAAGCCTGGGGCCATTTTCTTATTTTGGCCATAACTGGAGCATATTAAGTTAGATTGAAATGGAAATTATTGGTTTTGTCTACATAGATATCTACAAAAGTGCCAGAGAGGGCCAATATCCATTTATGCGTGGATTTGTTAGAAATTGAAAAATAGTGGGTTTTAAAGATCTGGGTCCAGATCATTGGCAGAGATCCAGATTAAGTTGAAATTCTTAGAGAGAATCTAGAAAGAAGACATGGAAATAATCCATGAAGAAATTGAATAAATTCTAAGGGGATTTGAATGGGGATATGCCAAAATCCACTATTCTGGACCAATTTTTGAGATTTTCATAGGAGAAAAAGTGACCCTAGATCACAAAACTCAAAAATTTTATGTACTTGACATTTTATACACTAAAAAAACAAGTTTGGTTTAGTGAAATTTTTCCAGAAGTGTCCAGATTGAGAGATAGTTGGTTTAGCTAAAAATTCTAAGTTTGTAAAAATGAGTAAGAAATGACAAAATTGTCATTTCCAGATTGCTGTAGTTTTTGACTGGAGCATCAGATTGAAAATATGAGAGTTGTTATGAATTCCTTGACATTATTATTATCTATGTATGATACAAAATTTTCTCTAGTTCTCAAGACATATTTTCTTTTGTAGTTGACAAAGGTTGGCCTTTCAATAAAATTACACCAATGGAGAAAATGCACAAATGGGATGAAAGCCGTTTTTTCAGGAAGCCATAACTTTCATCTCAGAGATCATATTGGGGCATAAGAATAGTCATTCGAAAGATTATTTAGAGGAGAATAACTTGGAATTATTATAGTTTGGCGAATTATGATATAATTCTTCATGAACTAAGCATAAAAAGGACCTGTAACATTACTTGACAAAAAATTCTAAATATGCATAATTCTAACAAAAATGGTTGCTTGCACATTTTTCTGAATTAGGAGATACAAAAATATCATTTCAAGCTAATAATGCATATTTGGGACATGGAGGAAGGAGAGGGATCCTTTAGTCATGGGAGAGAAGCCAAAGGTCAAAATATCAGTGCTAGTAATGCAAAGACATAATCAAATGGACACAAGAGCAGAGTGGAGGCAGGAAAATTAATAGAGACTGTGAGAAGCTTGAGAATAGAAGTGCAGAGTTACAAAGAAGACAATGAGAAGATTATGAGAGAAAAAAATAAAATAAATGTTCAAATGATGCAAATCCTAAATCAATTGTAGAGGAAAACAAAGAATGGATCAAACTCGAGACATAAAGAAGAAGGAAAACATCATGAAATAAAAGATAACTATAGAAGAGATGTTCATTCAAGAAGTGCTAGTTCAGGCCGACGGACAATTTCATATTGACGTGGTTTGAAAAAGTCCTTTGGCTCTCAAGTCTTCAATGTGCAATCAGGATCATATATTCTCCTAATTTGAAGTTTGAGTTTAGGATTAATTGTCCTTGGCATAGTTAGGGTTGTTTTGGATAGCTCAGTGATTTTATATTGATTAAATTGGAACGGCTGTCAATGGCAGACAATGTCAAGCACTCAGCTACTGCATGAAATTCAGTCGAGCATTTGTAGTATCAATAATACTAAGCATTTATCTTAGGCTGGCTGGTTTATCTACACAGACCCTATTATAAGTTATAACTTTAGCCCATAATTAATGCTGATAAAAGATGATTAGTTTATACACTGAGAAATCCTGAGGTAGGCAGGAGTGTAATCAACGAGAGAACCAGTCCTCAAGAAATGATAAAGCATAAAATCTAATAACAAGTCCTGTGTCAAACAAAAGGGGCAAACTGTTATCATAATAACAACCTGTCATTTTGCAAGATACCAGATATATAAAATATGCAGAACAGAAACGAAATGCTAGAAATGACAGAATAACAGTAAAATATCCAGCATAATCTTCACAATACACAGAAATGATATACGAAATAGCAACATAAATAACACTTTGAATCAGATAGCAATGTTCACATGCCTCTTCGAGGGGGCAACCTCCAATCGAGCAGCGCTCTGTTACAATAATATCCAAGCTAGGGTTCTCATACCCTCGACTCCTATTTATACTAAAAAGAAGCATCTAGAGGAAGATCCTTCTAGAAGCGGAAGCTTCTATTAGGTCTTCTTACATCCGCCTTATTCTATTTTATTGAAAGGTCTTATTAATATTGACCTTTATTACATCCGAATACATTGATCTACCTATGTGCGGGTTAGCACCTTAACATGTCCGCCCCCTTAAAAACAGCCTTGTCCTCAAGGCTTGAGATGTGGAAACTGCTGCAGAATGGTAGCTGGTTCCCAAGTGGCATCTGCTGGAGTCATATCTTTCCACTGTACGAGCACTTCCTTGATGGTTCTCTGACGCAGGCGATGCTCCCTCTGGTCCAAAACTGCTTCTGGTTGTAGCCAAATGGATCCTTCTTCAGCTAACTCTGGAAGGTTGGTTTGAA